>CATIWM010295024.1:0-27702 GCA_949671775.1 Mallotus repandus
AAAATAAAAATAAAAGAAAAAAATAAAGTAAAAGGAAGAATGATGTATATTTGTAAATAAAATAGGCATTAGTGTAAATAAAAATGGTAAAATAAATAAAAAATGAAAACTTTGGGTATTTTAGTTAATAAAATAAAAAAAAGTGTCTATTTATATAAAAATCTCTTAATTCAATTCAGTTGGATTCTAGTTTGGTTTGATTTGATCAGAAAAATAGTCTAAAATCAACTGAACCAACCAAATGCACACCCTAATACTAACTAATAATAATAAGTAATAAAGACTTATACAAATATTACAAATTTATATATTTTTATTAATAATAAAATTAAAAATGAATCTAAATTTTATTTATTATGAATTTATTGAAATTAATTGCATATTACGTACTTGATAAATGAACTTCTTATTAAATATTCATATTATATTGATGTTATATCATAAATTTTTAATAATATTATTTAATAGGGAATTAAAGCTTAAAATATATGAAGCATATAAAATTCAAATGTTACGATAAAATTACAGAGTGCAGTTAACTTTTAAGTAATAATTTTCATTGTTTTTTATTTTTATCTGACTTAAATTTAATTAGTTAAAGTATAATAAATTTTTTAATAATAATAATTTAAATAAAAATAATATCATTAAATCGGATTATTTAGTGAACTCTCGATATTAATAACTTAAATAAAAATTAATTGTGAATTCGTACTTTATGCGGAGTATATATATATATATATATATTAAAATTATTTTAAAATAAATAATTTAATAAATTAATCAAATAATTTATAAAAGTAAGTATTTAAAAATTTATTATAATAATTTTATTTAATTATTTTTATATTAAAATAACATATATTTTTAATATATATTGTAGATTTTTCTTATGTTCAATAAAAATAGGAAAAATATTTTTAGTCGAATAAAATACGTAAAGATATTTGATGTAAAGTAGAAATATATTTTAATGGAATAGAAGAATAATATTTTAAATATAATAGAATTATAGTATTTTAAATAAAATAAAAAATATATTTTTTTAAAATAAAAAAAATTATATTTTTATAAAATAATATTATAAATTTTAATAATTTAACACATAAATTTTTAACCGTAAAGGATATTTGAATTTTTTTTGAATTTAATGGTTTTGGAACTTGATATTTAGCGTATAAAATAATAATAATAATAATAATAACATCATTGGAGAGAAGAGGGATGGGAAAAAAAAAAAAAAGAAGTTAAAGGAATGGATTGGATAATGTGGGGATGAGAAATGGGCGCGCAGACAGAAAATGGAAACCGCACTCCTCTGCTTTCCCACCAACACTCATACTCAGCCTCATCCGCATCCGCATCCGCATCCTCTTCTCTTCTCTTCTTCTTCTTTCTTCAGTTGCACCAAATCCAAATGTAAATCCAAATGCAAAAACCATTTCTCCTTCTCCCTTTCTTCAAATTACAAAATTATTGGGATTTGCACTGCTCTTCCTGATACTGGAAGAAACACTAGGAGCAGCAGCACCACTGGAGTTCCACAGTCATTCACCAATGAAAATGCAGAAAACCAAGAAGAAGAAGAAGAAGAAGAACCCAGTACATCTGGTAGTGGAAATTATGGAATTATATTATCTTCTTGCCTAGTTGGTGTCCTCACTGGAATCGCTGTAGTTTTGTTCAACAATGGAGTGCATGAGATCCGTGACATTTTCTGGGATGGGATCCCATATAGAGGTGCATCCTGGTTAAGAGAGGAGCCTCTCGATTCCATCTGGACTCGTGTCATTTTCGTTCCTGCTTGCGGTGGTCTCATTGTCAGCTTCTTGAATGCCATTCGATCATTTCTTGACGGTACTAACAACAATAACACTAACAATAATCGTTTCCTGGCTGCATTAAGCCCCTTCTTTAAGGTTGTGGCTGCTTGTTTCACTCTTGGTACTGGGAATTCTCTGGGTCCCGAAGGTCCAAGTGTGGAGATTGGATCTTCTATTGCTAGAGGAATTGGTTCTCTCACTCTCTCTTCTCGACAGTCACAAAACAAGCTTTCCCTTTTGGCTGCTGGCTCTGCTGCTGGAATCTCTTCTGGTTTTGCTTTACATTTTTTAATTACTTGGTTGATTTTATTTATTACATTTGATAAAGCAGACATGTAATTAGTATAGCGTCCCAATTGACAGGATTCAATGCTGCTGTTTCTGGTTGTTTCTTTGCTGTTGAGTCAGTGTTGTGGCCCTCTTCGGCAGATTCAACTGCATCTCTTACTAACACAACTTCAATGGTTATTATTAGTGCTGTTGTAGCTTCTGTTGTATCAGAAGTTGGTCTTGGTTCTGAACCTGCCTTTAAGGTCCCCGAATATGACTTCCGCTCTATTGGTGGTAATTATATACAGTACTTTTTGAGTTTTGATCAAATTAGCTCTTCTTCTTATCTTAACTGTGAATGCTTCTTTTTTAATTAATAATAGCATCTATAGGGTGCAATGTAATGATAATTGGGATAATGTTGTCAAAGCCTTCATATTACGTTCCCATGTGAACTAAAGGCAAAACTATTGCATTCCCATCATTTCAGAGTTTCACTCCATTGATTTCTGATGCCACTTGTGTCTCTTGTTACAATTGCTTGCTCCATGACCAGTTTGCATGTGTTCATTGTAGTAGAATGGAAGTTTCTCGTGCCCTTAGTTGATAGATATAGGCATTTGGGATGTTGTGTCAAAGGTTCAGAATGCTTCTAAACATGTTGATCTCATTTTTCAGAACTCCCATTGTACCTATTGCTGGGTGTCCTCTGTGGCTTGGTGTCATTGGCTCTATCCAGGTGCACATCATTTCTGTTGTCAACAGTCAACAATCTTCACCGAGATGTTGGCATACCAAGGCCCGTGTTTCCTGTAGTGGGTGGCCTATCAATTGGGATGATTGCCTTAGCTTATCCCGAGATCTTGTACTGGGGTTTTGAGAATGTTGACATTTTGCTGGAATCTCGGCCGTTTGTGAAAGGCCTCTCTGCAGATCTATTGCTTCAACTTGTGGGAGTAAAGATAGTTGCAACCTCTTTGTGCCGGGCCTCTGGATTAGTGGGAGGTTATTATGCACCATCCCTTTTTATTGGTGCAGCAACAGGAATGGCATATGGGAAACTGGTTAGTTTTGCAGTTTCTCAGTCTAATCCAGCAGTTCAACTTTCCATCTTGGAAGTAGCATCACCACAAGCATATGGCCTGGTACCAATCTTTGACATGATCTGTGAGCTAGACAGTTTTTATATTATAGATTTCTATGCTTGGATGTCTAAATTATGAGGATATATATTAAGCCATGTTATATTGTTTTTAAATCCTGTTCATAAATTCATGGAAGATAAATGGACTTCACATTTCTTATAATCTCACCCGAATATCGAAGAGAACTGGATTTTATTTTGCTATTGCTGAGCATGAAGCTGGCATCTGTAATTCGTAGCCTTCAACTTTAAGGGCCATTTCCCAGTGCTGCTGCAGCTCAAGCTGGCATATCCAGGGGCAATATGGGCATGTTCCTCTACTTATAGAGTGAATCCCATTTTTAGAACTCAGATTGGTATATTCCCTGTCATTGTTAGAAGTTCAGATATTTAACTTTACAGTTCAACTTGTATTTCAGCCCTTAACACTGCTACTAAATGTGTGGTATCTGTTGTCACTCATTTCACTAACTGAATCTTGATGGTTGAAAAGCGTGTCTTACCAGAACATTATGTGCCTTATCAGTTTCCAGAATCAACTCTTGGCAAAGCTTCCATTAGCCTTGTGCAATAATTTAATTTTGTGATCTAACTATGTATGGTCACTTGATCAATGATAAACTTAATAATGTTTATTAAAATAATTTTTGCTCTTAAAACATTAAACCATCTAAAAAAAAATGATAAAACTCATTATTTGACGTTTTTGATTGCAGGTGGGAATGGCGGCAACACTTGCTGGGGTGTGTCAGGTGCCTCTTACTGCAGTTTTGCTGCTTTTTGAATTGACCCAAGACTATAGAATAGTTCTTCCGCTACTAGGAGCTGTAGGGTTGTCTTCATGGATTACATCAGGACAGACAAGAAGAGATCTCAAGGAGACCAAAAAAGTAAATAAGGGAAATTCTATTCCAACTGAACCACCTAAAATATCTTCTTCCGTTGCATATGGACAATCTTCTGGTTATAAGGATATCGATGCAACTAACCTTTGTGAAGTTGAAAGCTCTCTTTGTGTAGATGATTCTAGCATTGAAAATGATGTATTCAAGAAGAGGATTTTTGTTTCAGAAGCTATGAGAACACGTTATGTAACTGTTTTTATGAGCACTTTGCTTAGTGAAGCAGTGAGTCTCATGCTTTCAGAGAAGCAGTGTTGTGCAATGATTGTTAATGACAGCAATGTTTTAGTTGGTTTACTAACCCTTGGAGACATTGAAGGTTTTAGCAAAATTACAAAAGCAAGAGCTGAGAGAAGCAAGGTATATAATTCTCTTTTTGTTAACCATCCAAGAATAAAATAACTTTTGAACTTTTTGTTCTGGTTTCATCCTGTATGATCATTATGACACAAATGTGAGAAAGAGGAAAAGAGAAAGATTATCAATTCAAGAATGTAAAAGCAAATATAGGAGAAGAGAAGAGAAGAAAGAGTTTGAAGTTTTTGTTATGTTCTTCAAGGAGATAACAAATGTAGGTGGATGGTGCTTGGAAATTGACAATCTAGTTATATACTGACTCTGAGCTCTTGAAGTACAGGCACTATAGCTATGTACTTTTTGAACAAAATGGTTTGGAGTTTTAGACTTAATTTCTGGAGTTCCTAAATCCTGAAGTTCCTGGTAAATAAATAACTTGACTTAGTTTCCACAGCCTACCTATGACCATCTAATTTTGATTGTTTGACGTTTCAGAAGCTTTTAGTATCTGAAGTCTGTTCACTAGATGGGGAAAAATGCCAAGTGCTGTGGACAGCTAAGCCTAGCACGGACCTTTTCACTGTGCAGCTCATCATGGATAGGTACGGTATGAGTGAGATTCCAGTTGTTTCAGAGCATGCTGAAGACCAGAAAGGTCAACCAGTCGGCCTTTTAGATAGAGAATGCATCAACATAACTTGCAGGTTTGTTCACAAACTTTCTCATGTTCTTCCCTGTCTTAATTATGCTTCCGTTTTAGTCTCTAAGAGTAATACATCTCTTGTATCTTAGGCTTTTTTAAAAAAAAAATTATTAATAGGATATCATCTCATGCTCTATGCAACATAGACTTATTTTCCATTTTTCAGCTATCCAGTGAAAGAGACTCTCTCTCTCTCTCTCTCAGAAACACCCACACACACATACACAAAATGGCAACAGCACAAAATAGTTGTTACTTCTAAATTACACTTGCCTTTTATCACTTTGATTGCTTGTGATGCTTTACAATTTTAAGACCTTATTGTTTGTGTTATTGTTTTAAGAAATTTTAATTATTTCCTTGAAGAGGATATTCTTTAGAAATTTTAACAATTTTATCCTATAAAGTAAGTATTGTTACAATATTGATGATTTCATATGAAGAATAGACTAACATCAAAGTGTTATTTCAATAATTCAACAAGTGTTTTTACTTTGAAAATATGTATGCATGCTTTTTTTATTCTCTTTATCAGAATATCTCACAAAATGATGTGAACTTGCTATGCAAACTTCATTTGAAGGCTAGTGATGGATGCTAACTAAAGTTAAAATATTAGTGAAAGTTGGATTTGTTTAATGAGAATCTCCAAAGTGGTGACTTCTTTCTCATTCAAAGTATTACATATTTTTTTCATATCAATAGTGATGATTTCTTTCTCATTCAATTGTTTAAACCTTTTCTTTTCTTTTATTATTCGTATTTTTTAGTTTGGTGAAAATTAATCATATGCATTAATAAAAGCTATTTGACAGAAAAATTCAAAGGTTAAAAATGTAAATTGTAAAATCAATATTTGTTTTTGTTGCAAGAGTGATGACCCTAATAATTTTAAACTTCTGTAAGACTATGCATTGCAATCACTAATGCTATGTTTGGATGCAAAAGATTTGAATAAGGATTTGAATTTCAATTAAATTTTTTGTTTGAGAACTACATGGATTTGTATCCTTAGGATTTGAAACAAATCCACAATGAATTTAATAGTTTATTCAATGAGGATTTGAAATGACATGTAACTACATATTATTTGAAATCTAAGATTTCAAATCAAATACTTTTATCCAAACACACTCTAATATGATATTGCAATTTTTTTTAAACTCTCTTGTAGTACATATATGCAATATTAAAGCCGTAAATTATGGAAAGAATTAGCGAAATACCCTTGCTTTGCACGTAGTTGTAAATAATTTTTGAAATAATATAAAAATATATTTTATATTAAAGAACCCCCAAAATTATAAGAGATAAAATTATAATTTCTATTATGTCATTTATAAATTGTATATACTTCTTAAGTTGGTAAAAAATAAAAGAAAAATTTATGACCTTATTTTTTATGAATATCATATTATCATATTGCTAAACATGATAAAAATAAATAAATCTTAAAAGATTAATAATAAAAATGATCTAATAAAATTTTAGAAAGAGGTCACATGAGTTGAAAGATCAAATTTAAATTAAAGCTTATTAATCTCAACTTTATGGTCACTATTATTCTCAATGTGAATTTCACATTATATACGCATATATGATGTAAAGTTTATGCAAACTATTTCACACAATCATAAGATGTACATTTAATTTAAATGATTAGATTTGCATTTATATGCAATGATAAATTATTTATCATAGTTTATAAGATATTTAACACAAAATTACACTTGCTAATAAAAAATATTAAAAAATTAAAATAGATGAATATTGCAACAAAATAAGGTAGCAACTAAGTCGTGTAATGAAACATCCTGGAATGTGCGTTCACATAATAGAGTATCTTGTAACGGGTGCAAACAAAAATTTATACACTAAATTGAAAATCCAAAAAAAAAAAAAAAATACTGGTAAGATAGTAAAAATATAATAAAAAAAATATAATTTTCTAAACTATATAGATGTAATTCTTCCCATAATTTAAAAAAAAAAAGTAATTATGAGTAATCATTAGTTTTTGGAACCATAGAGATTTAATTATTATATTTGGTTAAATAATTAATAATTTTTACTACAAATTATTAAATTCAACACAAATAAGGTGGCAATTTAAGCCAAAAAAAAAAGTGACAAATGACAATGTATTACACATGGCAAGCGATTTGAAGATTGTACACAGATATTAATGAACTATACTATTTAGCTATACAGGTTTACGAATTTCTAGACCATATGCATTTTGTAAATTAATTCAAATACCATATATCACTTTATTCATTAAATTTGATTATTATTTTTATTCAAAGGCACAGGGGTCAATTGTTGTTTAGTGGTAGAACTTGTAGTTGATTCTTTGTTTATTGGATGATTAGGGAGCTTGGTGCTGCCTGCTCATATCCCTAAGTCATCCCTTTGCTTCAGTACTATGGTATAGTATATTACCTTTGCCGTTCTAGCACCAAGAACCCTAATCTACAATTAGTATTATTCAATGCATGATTGAGAAAATGTATAGGTATTAGAAATTCAAGGAAAATATAGAGTGCCTTTTGCACTTCTCCTATTTAATAATAGGCCTTATGACTAAATTAAAATCCAAACTGTTGCAGGTTAGTACAATGAAATTGAACGAGTGAACTTTCGTGCATGTGAGGGTACCGGACCCAATACCAGCAGACCTCCAATAATAATTAATGACAAAAGTGTGCAAAAAGGATAAAATTGCAAAAATTAAAGCAGTATGATCATATATCATGGGAGGTGTTATTGGCACTTCTACTATCATTAAACATTCAAAATTACTACTCATATCTTATTTACTTGATGATATGCATTAGTGATATTTGTTATAGTGGACTGTTCAACAAGAAATAATCATCAAAATGGCAGTGCTAATAAAATATTTCTATTTCATAATTACCCAAATGTTCTAATTTGTTTGTTTGTTATTAAGATTTAATAATACATGTTATATTTTGTCTACACAAAAGTTTTGGCAACACTACTTAGTGAGATGTGGGCAGAAACAAAGGATGATAAAGTATGGTTTACATAATTTCATGTTTATTGTCTTGTGTCTTTTTAATTAGGGAAAAAATAAATAATTATTTCTGCTTATTTGAATGTCAGGGACTTTTGGGGTGTCATCTAGTGCAAGATATGCACAGGAATTAAAATTCTCAGTGAACTTATGATCTTGCTGTTTTCTTTGCTCTAGTTTTTCATTTTTCCTGCTTTCCTGACATGGACACAGAGCTCTGGCGACCAGAGAATCCTTGCATAGTATTCCATGATTGAGAAACACGAGCTGATAGACGAGGATGAAGAGCCTGTCCGAGTGATATGTGCTGGGACATATCAGAAACTGAGGACACCTGAAGCATTTGTTGATAAACATATAAAGAGACCTGAAATAGGTCAACACTTTAAACGGCTGCTAAATCCAAAGGCAGGAAAGAGATAATTCTAGTTCTAGTGATGACTAGCAGTGGCGATGCTGTGCTTTAAGCCAAAGCTGATAATACACATGGGGAAGTGAAGGAATCTTCCATCATATTAGTGTTGCACAAGGGAACAGTTGCCAGTATATTTAGAGGAATAGTAGAATGGTATGTGGGAATTCTTCTAATCTGAAATTACATTCAAAGATGTCAGGGTAATCCTGAAACTCATTGTCCATGGTGACGAGTGCTAGATAGCTGATTGCTGATGATAGGTGCGGAAACTCTGTGCGCAACTTTCCCTATTGACCCTTGGCTTGTAATTTTGTTATTCCTGTTACTGGATGGAAGGGTTTGCAAGTGGGAGATTTAGATTTGATAATGCATGAGTTTACGTGTCTCTTTAAGAGTAATTTGTATTCGCCACAAATAAAATTTTTCATGTGAATTATGTTCAGATTCCCATTTGAAATTCTTCCATCCAAACATTATGTACAATTTCTACTTATGAAATCAGCTTGTAGCATGCCATTTTTGCGGGTATTTGTTTTATGATCAAATAATCAAATTCTGGGATTGGATTCAAGTATCATCTTGTTAAAGCACTACAAAGGCATGCTACATCCAGAAACTGATAATTTGAACCCCAGGCCTCCAATCCTCGAAAATGTTTTCTGCTATTGCTTTTGAAGTTTAGGAATCGTTTCAATTGATTAGACAGTTGATGTTTGGTTCATGAATATGGTGATTTTCTTACGAACACAATGGCCTTCTTTTGCCAACAAATTGCTATGAATAATTTGATAATAGTCAATCTGGTTTTGTGTCAACTTCATCCTTAGCTTACATAACGTGCACATAATTTGTTTAAATAATCCATACATGTGAACAAAAGTATGAGGCCTGTGCTATTCTGGTTTTCATGGCTTGTCACAAGTCCATCAGCAAAAAATGCTACGTACACAAAAATTAGCAGACTTCACACAGTTATGAACATTGGCTTCCAACTTATGACTTGGAAAACATTTGATCAGATGTCTTGCTCAAGTTGTCCTGTTCAACTTTCACACTCGATTCATCGATTTGCATTGGACTTATATCTAGAGCCTACAAGCAAGAACAAGCAGTCAAAAGAAGTGTTGAGGGAAATTTCTATTTCCCATTTTCATGAACTGCATTTTCCGAGCACTTGAGCACTAAATTTTTACCTTTGCACTGGTGGACTCATCTGCTGTTGTCTCAAAGCCTCGGGCAGGCTCAGTAATTCCTTTTTGATTCTCCTGAAGAAAACATAACCATAAATATCAAGGAAAAATAAACTGACAATGCAGTGATATTCCTGAGTCCCAAAATATACACACACAAGTTACACTGAATATGTGAGAGAGGAGCATGATATATATATAGGGTATATAACAGCAGTAATAAAGTCAGACATTTGAATAAAGTGTCTACTGACTGCAAATCAATCATAGTTCACAACAGCACAACCATGTAACAAGAGTGAGCTTTAACAAGCCTCAAAAACTCCAGATTTGACAACTGTTGAATAAATTAAGGATCTAGTTCTGTGATTTGACCACCAATGTTCCAACCTCAAGGGTTTTCAAGGTGAAGTCAGAAGAGTGACTGGCCTATTACACATGATGCTTTATAAGGGATATTTTCTAATAAAGTAAGGATCTAGTTCTTCTGTGATTTGATGACCGAGGCTCCAACCTAAAGGGTTTTCAAGGTGAAGTCAGAACAGTGACTGGCCTATTACACATGATGCTTTGGAAGGGATATTTTCTAAGACTAGCATTTCAATGCTAGAATCATCTTCTTGGGTAGCTGCTTGCTGCAATTCTCAAATTGCAAGCCTTTCTGTAGTGGTATAGCTGCTTCATTAATTGTCTCCTCATATTTCAACTGATAATGTCTCACCTTCTAATGAGCCAATTGTTCAAGTTGAAGGTTTCACAGAATTATTGTAAAAAAGCTGAACTGATCATTGGCTTATATATATATATATAAGGAAAACTTTGGAGATATTGATTACCCAGAAAGGATTTCTCCTTCTCAAGGAGTAATGGTAAAAGCAGAAACAACATGATCAGTTTGATGGTTGGTGCAACATCAAAAGATAAAGAACCAACATGCACTTGATTGATACCAGCAAATCCCATAATGAATATTTAACATAATTTTTTTCCATGTAAAACATAATGACTTAAAAGAACAAAATATAAAGATAACGATTTTTGTGCTTGTCTTGGGAAAAAGAACCACAGATTCTTCTCATTTCAACAAAAAGTTAATGATGTTCCAGGTCAAATATAAAAGTAGCTTTTAAGGTTGAAAAAGCAGTGTGGTACATAAGGTAATACACCAACTTCCGGCCAAATTAAACTGATTTCAATTCTGAAGACTTATCAAATTGTTCTTACTCATCCAGAACACGTGCGATAAAATTAATATATTCTCAATATGCTTTCATCCTAATTCTAGACACTGAGAAGCATAAGTTATGGTTTAAAGTTTCTACAGCAAAAGACATTAACATCAGAGCATACCGGATCTTTTGGCTCAGTCTCAACAATTTCTCTCTTCACTCTGCTTGGTAAAGGCTTGCTGCATATAGAAGGTAAGTTATATTAAGCCACGAAATCAGCTAAAATTTTTCTTACAGTATCTTTACAGGAGTTAAAAGTAGGGGATTGAAATAAAATACCGCTCATCATCAACATCCATGTCAGAATCAGGATCCCATCTCACATCTCCATCATCATGATCTTCATCTGCCTGATTGTGTTCTCAAACAACAAAAATAAAGTTTATTACATAAGCCACAACTATACCAACAGTTATCCTAGACTATCATGAATAGCAAGAGAACACAATTTACATTGGAATACAAGCAAAAATGAAAGTATGCTTGGAAGACTTCCACGGAGGATAATGGAACAAAGTGGAATAAATTTTTCTTATTTATCAGTCTACATCTTCAGTATGGCCTGCTAAACATCTTCTAGAATTGTATTAGTAAGAAATATAGGAAATGCTACAGCATTCCTTGGTTGCTTACAGCACTAATCCATAATGGCCCATTCTGTAGACAACAAATAGAATAATACTGAAGGGAAAATGAAGTCTTACAAAAAATTCCTCTAAATTGGTTCAGCTAAAGAAGTCTGGAAAAATAAAGTGTTAGCCAGTAAAATTAGTTTCTATAACAGTTCATTAGATATCAAAACGTTCAATTTCAGATGAATTCAGAAGAAACGATTTACTCAAGCAACTAATTCAGCAGAAGTCAAAGTGATATTACATTATTTAATGCCAGTTATCACAAAAAAGAGTATGATACCATGTGATAAATAAAACACGATTTAACTATTTGATTGATAAGATTTAACAAATAAACAAGAAACTGAAACATCAGCAAGCATACATACCTCTGGAACCTCAGTATTGGGAGGTCTGTCCTGAAATTGGACACTAGGTGCATGCTGAAGCTTTGACAGATAATCAAGAAGCTTGGACCGTATATCATCAAGTAACTGGCGTGAATTCTTATTTTCCATGTTACTAGGAGCAACATGGAGAGTATAGTCTGGACCAAAATATTCATAATACTCATGCTGTGGCATCTTGTCATCAACATCCATTCCAAGTGCAACTCCTGTCTGCCTTGCATTAATATATTAACAAAAAAAAAAGCAATCAGCTTAAGAGAAAGCATTAAACCGAAATATAAATACCATATCTGTGTTCTCTTCTATTTGTGATACTTTAATCAATAGAATTTATTTTTAAAAAAGCAACACACGTACCTCATAGCACCAGCAGCGAGCGACGTTGCGAATGGTATAACCACCACCGCCTAGCAACAGTAATGGCACATTGAACGATCTCATAAATTTTACACACTCTGCATGGCCCTTGATTGAAAGATTGAAGCATCCCAATCTATCCCCAGATAATGAGTCAGCGCCACATTGAAGAACCACAGCACCAGGTTTAAAAACTTCCATTACTTTTCCAATTATTGGTTTAAAAAGGAAATGGTAACTCTCATCATCAATTCCATCATCCAATGGAACGTTAAGGGAGTAGTATTTCCCTTTTCCATATCCAATATCACGTATATCCCCTGTACCGGGAAAATAATCTCCAAATTTATGAAATGAAACAGTCATGACCCTGTCTGTAGTGTAAAATGCCTCCTCTACGCCATCACCGTGGTGAATGTCAATATCAACATATAAAACTCGCTGCAAGAAAGAAAAATTAAATATTAGAAGAGTAGAATTCTTATTAGCCATCTAAATATACGACTGGACAGACCACAGAATTGTATGATTCTCAATTCTCAAATGATTCGAACTGGGTATGTGAGTCAAAATTGATCAAATCATTATAAAAAAAAAAAATCTACCATTAGCAACATATTGCTTTCCCAACAATGCAAGAAACAATAAATTCCATCTCTCATGCTTTTGGTGGGTGTTTAAACAAAAAAAATCTCCTATATTGATGGTGAATAATGATTCCTTAATATCCTAAAAATATCTTAACAAATGTAATCTAAGCAGAAAAGTCATAACATCAGCTTAAATAATTGTTATGCACTGTTTTATAACCTAATAAATATGAAAAGCTTAACTAGTCCAGAATAGTCTAGCAAGATGAGTTAAATTTCTTCATTTAAATATCATTATGATTAAGGCATTTTTAATCGATGCTTGTTCTCAAATTGCCATCATCAGTTTGATGGTGATGGCAACAATTATCATAGTGACATCACTGACGTGAGTTAATAGCAAATAATAACATTATCATAATAATGTGGAAAAAAGTAAAAAACCAATGGGGCACACAAATCATAAACTAAAATTTTCCAGAATTGAGGAAAATTTGCTGCATCTACAAATTTGATGTTTATGACTCTTATTTGCTGCATCTAGAAACTTGATGTTTACGACTAATTAGGAAGCAACTAACTACAATAATTAACCAAATGAAGGCTGTCCTGAAAAAAACATCATAATGCCAGAATAATATCATGAGCAATGGACCGTAATGTTTTAATGCAATCAAAATATGGTTATATGAATTATTACAAGATTTAAGCTTGCTTGATGCAATAAAACAAAAGACAAACCTCATGCTGCTTAAGAAGTTCCAAGATAGCAAGGACAATGTCATTGACATAGCAAAAGCCAGAAGCTTCACACTTTTTAGCATGATGGAGGCCGCCAGCCCAGTTGATAGCAATGTCACAAAGACCATGGTTCAGCTTAACAGCACCACCAACAGAACCGCCAGCGTAAGTCTGACAAAAGGAGTAGAGGCCATCAAAGACAGGGCAATCTTCACCGACATTAAAGCGCTTGAGCTGCCTGAGTTGGTCCTGCTGGGTTTCAGGAGTAATGCTGCGGAGGAAAGAAACATAATCATCGGCATGGAAGCGGCAAAGATCCCTATCTCGAGCAGGAAAAGGCTTAAGGACCTGCATGTGCTGAAGCAGACCGTAATGGGCAAGAAGAGCATGGGTCATCCGAATTCGGTGGGGTTTCATGGGGTGACCCTGCCCGTAGTAGTAGTTGCCGACCTCGGGGTCATAAAAGTAGCAAACTTTCCTCTTCACTCCATCAGGAGCTGAAGGAAGAGAATTGCCTCCGGTCTCCATATATCAGAAATCCAAAAAAAGCTGCAATTTAGAGGAAGTAAAAACAGCCCAATTCAGTGCTTTTAATGTATAAATCTAAAAAGAAAGAAAATCAAGATTGAAAGAACATATGGTTTAATCCCTCCCTCGAAACCCTTTTCCTTGCCATAGAAAAATCAAATGGGTCCGTCAGAAGAAGAAAGAAATCAATAAAACCATCAATACCCGTATCAGAAAAACAAAAGCAAAAACAAAAAACACTTAAACAGAGATACGAAAAATCTACCTCAATTTACAAAAGCTCTTTAAGACTCAGCGAGCTGAGCTCTCTGTGAGTCTTTGGTTATGTTTCTGTTGTCTGGGCGTGCCTAAAAATCATTATATATGTAATGCAATGTATTAGGGTGGTTGTGAATCTCTTCTCCAGGTGAACTGCGATTTCCACAACCCTCTCGGAATTTGAATTCAGTTTTAAGTCCAGCCCCATACATACATTATTCATTCCACTCATTTCCTGGCCCAAACCATCTATTCTATTCTATTCTTAATTATTTAGATTTACATCAATTATTATTATTAATTAATTATTTGACCTACATATTTATATAAGCAAAAATATTCCAACATTACATATACTTCATATCTTTCAACCTAATTAATTCTAATAGTTTTTATAATTTTCTTTTATTAATTTAAATGGTTATAAAATATGTATAAATTAAAAATTATTTTTTCTTAATTAATTAGGTTGATAATTTTCTTAACACAATTATTACTTATAAGAACGTTAATCAAGGGTGGTTGTAGTTTTATTTTCCAAATAATTAGTATGCGCAATTTTAGCTTAATTATTAAAATCAAGCAAAAAACTATTATGGCGTGATTTAAGGATTTCAATGATAGAGTTTAAATGGTTTAATCCCCTATCATAAGAGAGAAAGCAAAATAGATATCCACATTTTTTATCATTTTAACCAAAATGACTGATGTAGCTTAATTATGAAAATCAAAAATCAAATTATTATGGCATTTAGCTTATTCTTTATCAAATTATTCAAGGGTCATTACAATTTGATTTTAAATCAAATTTACATTTTATCAACAACATCAACAATTATTTTGTAAAGCTTTAAAAACACCTTTGATAATTTTAGACAACTTGACAAAAGTTTAGAGCTTATCTTTTAAATATTTGAAGTAAAAGAAGGCTCCCATGTGTTATGAAATTTCATACTTATGACCTGCTAATGATAGGATTAATTTTGACTACTAATTAATATAATTTAATTGGTTCATTTGCATTACTAATTAAATAAATGATTTTTTATAATTATCTTTTTTTTTATCATTATCTTAACCACACTTTTTGAAATAGTTTAATTGGCTATTAAAATAATTTATTACGATAATAAATTCAAATATTTAATTAGTCTAAAATTTATTTTAATTTATTAGATTAAAGTATTTAATTAGTCTAATTAAATTATTTAATAGCTCAAAAATATTTTAATGACCTAGAAATAATTTTTAAAAAATTTAAGTGTCTAAAAATAATTCTCCAAAACTTATTCATATACTACATTCAAGTCCAACTATTATAGTTTTCATCCTAATATGATTTCAACTTAATTTTTTTTTTTCAATTGAGTGTCTGAATCATAACAAAGTAGCTCAGGCGAGTGCTTCAGGCCGATTTTCACATACATGGCAATGTGACTCAGCAAATATGGGTCCCATTTTTAATTAGTCAGTCTCTATGTCATAAAAAGCAGAAAAAGACTATAATGACTTCAGAATGGAAAAAGAAATATGGACAAAAATAACCTTTATATGGTTAATAAATAAAGGAAGGTAAATTTGGGAATTTGGATTTTTCATTCAAAATCATTTTCAAAACTGTTAAAATCTCGTTGTTGATTCTTCTTCATCTTCTTCTGATGGATGCAAATGACAGGTGCCCATATGGAAAATGACGAGTTGTGAGGACGTCATGGACGCATTCGAATCCAGGAAGAAGGTTCTGGTCTTATGCGACTTCGTCTTGTAATAGATCATTTGAGTGGGTTGAGTTGCAGTTATGTGAAAGATCTAGGAGCGTAATTTCTGAGCTGTTGACACGAAAACCAAAAATTAAAATGGAGTTGAAGAGAAGTAAAGCTAAAGAGAGGCGCCTATAGGTGTTAGTTGTTATATTGCTTACGGTGATTGTATGGTTGTTGTAGCTTGTGCTTTTTCTTGATATTTATGGTGAAAATATGAAGATATTGTTGGAAATTTTGTGCAGTTCATTAGCAAATGGTCTTTGCTATGAATTTGGAAATGTTTTAAGTATAAACATTATGAATATGTAGTGGTGTACTATTATGGATGAATGAAGTGCATTTTGCTTCTTATTCAAATTTGTGTAAAATGGTGTACTGGGCAATTTGCTTATGGTTAAATGAGTAATGGGTCCATAGCTCAGTAGTAGAGCATTTGACTGAAAATCAAGAATGAGCAATGCTTTTTAGTAAAATTTGGAAGACAAAATTTATGTATATATATGACAGCAGAGAGTTATGTTGAATTTGTAAAGAAACTTTACAACCTGAATATGAACATGAATACAACCTGAATATGAATATGACAGTAGAGAGTTACTAAAACATGAACATCCATAAAGTTATGCATCTCCTGGATAAAAAAGTTAAATGAAAATAAAATTCAAGTTATATAAATACTTGAATATTAACATTAAGCTTCAAATATAATACTGCATCATAAAGTTAGCATCATAAATCCCAACTTAAATCCAAGTTAATGTCAGCTTGGCCAAAAATATACATTAACCTAAAAAAAATCAAGTTCACACAAAAAACATATTGATATTGTGACTTCCAATTGATGAACCATATACAGTGCCATTTCCAGTAGAGTTTCCACCACTTGTTATCAAAGCTTTTGACTTGCATCTGAGTTTCGAGTTACAGTAGTTTGTAAGTTCTTCTTCTATTTTTTCTTGAAATTTCTTTGTCTCTTGGCCTGAACATGTAATCAATTACATGAAGGTGGTGATGAATTGCTTGAAAAAACACAAACATAAACACCAACATAAACACTTTCACAAACACAATTTAGGTGTTAAAAACACACAAACAGTGATTACCTAAAGCTAAGATGTGGTGATGAATTGTTTGCCACCTTTCATAAAACCTTCATTCTTTATGTTATGAAAGTTGGTTCAGGCTCGTTACCTTTTCTGATCTTGCTATTATTCCCAATTACTATTTGACTTTTCTGTTGAGGCTGCATAAAAATGTTAGATAATTATATGTATGTTAGATGTCTAAAATCAATTCCATGAATTTTTGTGCTTTAAAACTTACATTTATTATCACCCTCAATGTGTTGAGGTCTGTATACACTCCATATTCAGAGGGTGGCTGAGTAGCAAATCCGGGGGGTTTTATAGGCTGCTTTCCACCAATAGCTTCTCGATATGTGGGTTTTCTCTTCCTCTGATATGCTATGTTAAATCTGTCATCAGGTTGTGTAAAGAAACCTGAAGGTTCTGATATTGAAGGTGCAATAATTGGCTGAGGTTTTGATCTTGAAGGTACAATAAATGGCTAAGGTTTTGATCTTGAAGGTACAATAAATGGCTGAGGTTTTGATCTTGAAGGTGGAGCAGCTGGCTTAGGTGCAATATGCAATTTAGGTTGCATATTAAAATCAGTGCATTGTTGCACAAAGCCATCTGATCCACTGTTATGCATACTATTTTAAGAATAATGTTGATCATTACCATTTTTACCACCAACAACCTAATAAAACATAGAAAATTTACACAAATTATAGTAATAAATGGTGATGAAAATATAATTATGCAAGTTAACAATTTTATCGACATACAAGCAGCTTCATAGGTCTTTGTGGCTGAGAGTGGGACTGATATGCTCCTTGTGTAGTTTTAGTTGCTCCTTGTGTAGTTTCAGCTGCTCCTTGTTTAGTTTCAGCTGCATTTAACTCTGCTTCATTAACTTTTTTTAAAGATTGGCATGATTTCTTATTATGTCCAACTTGATAGCACACTTGGCAAGTCATTTGCCTTCCTTTCCTTGACAACTTATGACCAGATTGCACCTCACCTGGCTCTTTTCTTATATTTTTTGCAAGTATGCCTGGCATTCGTCTATCCTTTAGAGGCTGGGGTGCATCTTCTTCTCTGCGACCCTAAAATTTTCTACTGCTCATGCTTCCCATCATTTGTCTAATCTTCATTTTTTAGCTCATCTTCTTAAATATATACAGAATATTTCCTAAGTAAAATTTGAAATTCTCTTGTAGACTCTTCTTCCTCTGGATTACTTTGAGGATTTAATGGAGTTTGAGCTTCACTCCTTTTGTTTCTTTTCACAGAATCCCTCAATGCTTGCCTTGCTCGCTGTAGCTCATCATTGTCATCATTTAAGCCTTCACACTCACTCACTAGATCATCATCATCTTCTTCTTTTGAATATTATTCTTTTCCTCCTTTTAAACCTGCAACATTTTGCACATCAACATCAACAAATCTACTATTTTCACCATCGACATATCTGCTAGTTTCACCATCACCAATGCTTGTAGTTCCACTAAATTGATTTAAATTAACAATTGTAGCACCATGAGATCCTCCCCCATCAGTTGCAGCACCCTTATGAACTTTCCCTCTAAGGACCTCCTCTGCTATGCTACTCAAAACCTCATCCCCAAGACCAAATTCAGGTTGTACCTGTTGCTATGCTAAGCTGCCCAAAATTGCCCCAATTTCTTCACCTAATAAGGGTTGTGTGCAATTAACAACTTCATTTATGTCATCCACTAAACTTTTACCACCATTAATGCCCCTCTCACACCCTGTATTTTTTCCATCATCTTCAATTATCAGATTAGTTATTTTCGAGTTTTCATACACTATCCTAAACCCACCCAAGTTCTGTTCTAAATAAAGCTCTACCCTTTTGAATTCTTTAAGCAATTCAATGAAGGTTATAGTGGTCTCCCCACACAAAAGCAACAGGCCATATGACAATGGTTTCTTAGGTTTCCTAAAATAGAGCTTAACAATCTCCATATTACCAAGCATATCCTTAAAGGACCTAACTAGCTCACTTAAGACAAACCTGTATATATCTATCCCTACTTCCACATTGGCACCCCCGACATACTTTGTTTCCCTTTTTGCAGTGTTAACAAGAAAGATTCCACTATAAAAAATATCAACCACATGCTCCTCCATCCTGAAATTGCACATACAAACAAAGAAAACAATATTAAATACAAATGCAAAGTAACATCATCGCCAACATGTAAGACTAAAAAACATCACTTTATTTAAAATAAAAGATGAACAAAAGCAAAAGAATACATCAAGATGAACCAATGAGAAGTTTACCTTCCACAAATGTTTCGAAAGTTTGCCACACTCTTCAACTATAGTGCATCCTTTGTAATGAACTTTTGAACTTGAAAACACTGATTCTTCTTCACAAGAGCATAAGATTTAATGTCTTTCATTCAATGATTTGTTTCGTCCGCACCACATTACAAATCTAAGCACTGTTTTACAAAGAAGTTTGCCCTCTTAAGTTCCCTCCAAAAAGAGTGTTCAATCTATCTAATAACCTAATTCCCAATTAAAAGCAAATGACTTTTGATTTTACCTTGGGTTTTTTTTGTCCATATTTTTTTTTCCATTCTAAGGTCATTATAGTCTTTTTCTGCTTTTTATGACATGAAGGCTGACTAATAAAAAATAGGACCCACATTTGCTGAGTCATAATGCCATGTATGTGGAAATCGGCCTGAAGCACCTGCCTGAGCTACTTTGTTATGATTCAGACACTCAATTGAAAAAAAAAGTTCAAACACCACATTCTCAAATTTTAAAAAGTTCAGACACCATTAGTGCAATTTTTCCTTCAACTTATAGGATTGGAGATATTTTATTTTATTTTATTTTATGAGAGGAGGAGATATTTTTAATTTTAATATGACTTTACTAAAAAATAATTTAACTAATAAAAAATTTTAAAAAAATTAATCAATATATATATTGAATTTAGGGAAATTAATCCCTATAAAGGAGCACAATAAAATGGCCAACAAATATCATACCAATTAATAAGAAAATATATTAAAGAAACAAAAACTTTCATTTTTCATCACTATCAGGCACGACAACAAATTTTCTTGTCTTTTTTTATTCTCTTTTTTTTTCACAAAGGAGAGAATAAGTTTTTTTCCATCTATTCAAGTGCTGCAGGACAAAAATTTTTCTTATATGCTCCCTACTGTTTTCATCCATATTTTTTTTGTCAAGTTCCTTTTTAATCCTTCCTTTTTATTCCTTTCTTTCTTTATTTTTTGCTATTTTTTTATAAGTTTATACAGCAAAATTATAATTTGACTTTCAGTAACTATTGATCAAATCAAC
This sequence comes from Mallotus repandus, assembly GCA_949671775.1. Classification (NCBI taxonomy): domain Eukaryota; kingdom Viridiplantae; phylum Streptophyta; class Magnoliopsida; order Malpighiales; family Euphorbiaceae; genus Mallotus; species Mallotus repandus. The sequence continues at coordinate 20,690 of CATIWM010295024.1, forward strand.
CAATTATTATTTGATAATAGTTAAATCAACTTAGAAATATTTTAATTAATGAAATAATCAAATTGACCTTTTCACTTTTTAATTATTTAATAATTAAATCAACTTTTGATATTTTCATTTGATTATTGAAATAATTTAATTAACATTCCATTTTTTATTTGATAATCAAATCAACTTGAAGCATTTGGAGCCACTTTTTCATTACTGAAATAATCAAATCAATTTTTTACTTTTTGATTATTAATGTTTGTAAGACCCCTCTCCGCCAACACCTTTGTTAGATGACTACAACTCCCAAATCACCTAATAAGAGCGCTAATGTAGAGAGGCATTACTTCTGGGTTGAATCTAAAATCTCATAATAGTAATAAATTGATAAAACATCTAACCACAATAATAATCCTATTAGCAAAGAGGAAAGATGACAAGAGACAATAGGTGATAACCATTGATAATACATGTAAATATATACATTATACTGAAAACTAGGAGGTTAGTTAAGTTTTATAAGTACATGGGTTACTCAAACATATACAACATATACACTAAAAATGAAGTAAATCTCTCATAACAACCTTGCCTAAAGGCATTGGAGTATACTATCTCTGTCTATTGTATACAAACAAAAATATTAGTCACACTCCTCAAAAGTTCAAAAAAAATAAAAAAGAATTAGATACTAAACATCTTTAAGCCCAAATCAAGGAAACTCGGGTTCAGTAGTAGTTTCATATATCATTGATATCACTTATCTCATATAATTTACAAAACTTAATACATGGTATAGTGTAGTAATCCGTCCAACTCACTAAATACCACTATTTGGCAGTTCAACAATTTCCTTTACACAGTCATATATCTCACTGATGTTCAACTATACCTAATAACTTCAATTTTACTAACATGTGTCATTTTCTTATTTAACCTTTCATATTTCCTTTTCGAATGCTTTTTGTCTTGTATAATAATTCATATTTGCTTAATAATGGCTTAGCCCATCCATTCCAAGTATAGCATTAAATTTATTAATGGCTAAAGATATGAAAGTCCACTACTTTTTTTCCACTAAGATTCATCAAAACATCTGTATAAATTGTCTTATAGACTACACTCATTTCCATTGCTCACACTTCTTTATGTGTCTAATTGTATTTTCAAGCTTATTGTACCTATTTTCTCAATCATTGCAATCACCTTCGCATGTGCTAATGTAGTAGCATCAACATGTACTATTGGTGGCACTAAGAAATTTATGCAATTCATTTACATATAATTATGTGAAGGGTGAATTCATATTCTCCATAAGCTACTAAAATAAAAGCTACTAACATCGAGGAGTCATGTCTTCCACAAATTTTTTGACCTCGCATCCGATCTCCTCCATTTGAATTTTTTACAAAATTTTTGATAAATTTTCTTTAAATTTCTGATCTCTAAATTCTATGCATGTTTTGGTGTATTTGAAGTTATAAGTGTGTTCTAAAAATTATAGTGAATGCATTGGTATGTTTGATTTGGTCGGGTGACGCGTTTTAGGTAAGAAATTTGGTGGGTCCCACCCATCGACGCAGTGAAATTGGGACCAATATAGAAAATTGTGAAATTATTTTTATAAAATAGAATAAATTATGGTGATTAATTTCTGTAACCGAAGTGAAGCTTAATTCCTTACAGATAATGAGATAAAAATTTCGGATTAGATTAGGCGAAAATTATTTTATTTCCATTAAATTAGTTTAATTTGTCAAAAATATTCCTTTTAGCATCAAACGGATGTTTTAGAGCGTTCATAAGTCAATTTTACTGTGTTTGTGCCATAATGGATTTTTTTGGCTAAAATATATTAAGGTCATGCCCATTTGATTTAATTAATTTTCTGAAGCCTAAAACAAGTGAGAAAGTCCAGCCTACAGCTTAAAGATTAAGGCAGAAGAAGATTATAGGAGATTCTAGATGAGAATTCCTTGGGGAAAAAGATCATCCTAGAGATGAAGGCGTTTGAGAGTTACGTGAATTTATTGCCAAAGAACGGAAAACTCTTGAACTGCTAGAGAATTAATTAGAGAAGTAGCCTACAAGTAAGATCATCTATAAAAGCAAAGGAGAAGAACATAGACATAATATCATCTACAATATCTATCATCTATGACACCGACATCTATATCAATCTACATCTATTACATCTACAAATTTAAAATTATTAGCCAATCATTTTTCTTTAGTTTACAATTCTACTTAGCACTTTAGTTTTGTACTAATCTCTCAAATTAATACAATTTCCCTTTTAAGTGTTCAAATAATCTCTTTTATTTGCAAATTAATTTCCATCTCTAAAATCCAAGCAAATTGTGATAAAGGAGCTTAGGAATCCACAAACGTCTGAAAGAAGTCAGGTCATTTTTTAGGACTATCTCCTCTGGCATGCTGGCAAATTCTCTAAAATAAAAAATTAGCTAACAATCTTTTAGCACACTCGGTGGGAAATGTTTCAAAAATATGAATAGATTTGAAGAAGAATTTTTCAAAGTTGGTTACTAGACCAACAATTCACTTGTAAGCCCAAGTGATTTCTAGGATGAAGACTTGATGCCTCAGGATCACTTTTGGACTGAGGCACCTTTTGGCTATTCAAGCCAAATTTTGAATATCACTGCTAATGAAGACATTGGTGCTCAAAATATCTTCACAGGAGGCAATCTGGTGCCTTATTGTCAAAATAAAGACGAGACGCCTATTAACACTATTGAGAGTTCTAATTCTCAACCTTTTGAAAAAGTCCTTCAGGATGCAATACCTCAAATGGTTAACTCTCTAAAGCAAACTATCGTTGAAAAATTTTGACAAAATGTTACTAGATGTTATGCAATCATTTTCCAAGATGAATGAGCAAGCATCCAAAAATAAATTGTATCCAAGCCAGACATAGCAGAGAAGGAGTCTGGTAATTTTGTAAAATTTGCTCCTACAGTGCAACAATCACTGCTGTAGGGACTAACCTAACCTTGCAGCCAGGAGTGTACCAACATGAAGGAAGAGGCACGAAGGGCAATTTTCCCTAGGGTTATATGCCAAATCCCCAGACACAAATGAATTTTCCCCAGGGGCAAGAACTAAATCCCCAAGGATAAAAGCAAAACACGAGGAATACACATGAGGAACAATTAATTCTTCAAGCTCAAACACTACTTCCCAAGAAATAGGAACTAATTCCCCAGGGATTAGAACAAAACACAGAAGGTGACATTTTACCTAAGGAAAAATCAATTTGCCAAGTTCTTGACCATTTGTCTTCTCCTCAATTCCAAAAGGTGGGAATAAACCTGAATATAGAAAAGGAGGAAAAAATGATAGAGGAAAATTCATTTTCCTCAGTAGCATTGACCAAATATATCAATGTGGTTTTGGAAGAGAACATCAAAGAAGAAGAAAAGGTGGCTCACCCTTTCAACGTGAATCCAAACAAGTTTAAAAGTCATTGGAGGCCTGTTTCTTATAAGAAATTTTTACCATCAGATAAAAGGCCACGTGATCCAAATTCATTCAAAAACAACCATAAAAATAGGCCAATAAAAGATAGGAGGCCTGTACAACCTAGAGTTAGGCAGTGGCGAAGGGTGATAGACAAAAAGTGTTCTCAACCTCTAACTCATACTCAAAAGGGAAGGTTATAGAGGCAAAAAGCAGCTTAGAATATACAAAAGGGACATGAGGTTCAACCTAATGCTAAGGTCAAATTCAGGCCTAAACCTACAGATGATCCACTTTCTAACAAAAGGGAGTCCCTGATGCAAAAGGTTGAGGAAGGTGTCATCTGGTTCCACACTCAGGGGGTAACTTTTCCAAGAGAAATAGAAGGGGTCATCCAAAGGTCATCAGGAGATAATTAATGCAATAATAATGGTTTTTTTAATTACTGTTGATGATAAAAAATCTCTTAATTTTTTCTTTATAGTAGATCCAAATGAAATACTGAGCATTAAAAGGGATTGTTTTGCATATCAAGTGGTTGAATGTTACTTCCCTGTTAAGCTTAAAAAGGGTGTTAAAAGAGGTGAAGCTAAAAATATTTCCCACTATGTGGAAAAATAAAAGTTAAATAATTGGCCTCTCTGGCTTTTAAATTGCCATTTAATGGCAATATTTTGCTTTTTGGTTTTTTTGAAATTAGCTTGATAGCCATTAACTTATCTTAAATGAAGTTTGAATTCTGCAAGTTTTTAGTGTGTTTCTATTGCAAGTTTGAGTTTTTGGTGTGTTTCTATTTACTGATGTTTGTCTCTAGTGTGTTTCTTTAGTGTGTGGAATAAATATAGTGATTGGTGATGTGTTGATGGAATTTCAACACATAACTGCTAAAAATTGGGCATTTTGAATCATGGTTGTGGTGTATGTGTGTGGTATGATCTATGATGCAAAAGGTTGAATTGAAAATAGACAGGCAAATACAAAATAAATCCCATTTGGCAAGACAGTGGATTCATCTTCAGTGTGAACAAATGATCAGAGAAATATCAAGAAAAGACGTAGACTGATTGATAAAAGTTAAGATAAATGGAAATCCCTAAGATACACATCAAATGGAGGAGAATTTGTAAGTTCGTGGAGCAATTCATGCAAACAGAAAGCAAAATTCCAAGGTTCCCAGGCAAGAAAATAGTAATTCAAACAGGATAAATAAGTAATTAATTTGGTAAAAAAATATACTACCTTGAAAATATCATTTGCCATGAGAATATACAGTATTTTAACAATTTACTGCTAAAATAAATAAATTTTCCTTGTTGTGATATAGAGGCATGCATGGATAGAAATAATGTGGTTTAAGGCATAGGGTGTTTGTATTTTTCATAAGCCATATACTATTTTAAAATATTTTGCTTAATAGCTTATGCTAAAATGGAATGTTGTATCAAGTTTCTATAGGCCATAAATGATGAAACATGCAGACTATACATAGAAAATAAGCAAAACATATTTTTCCCCAAATAAATTAATTCCTAAAGATGGATAAATGATGACCATATGGGAAACAATTTTGGTTTAATAAAAGCCGGATTAAATAAATGAAATTTTGGCGAAGAGAAGAGACAAGTGCATAAAATGCAAAGATCATCAACAAATTGCCAAATTAATTTTGGGGAAAAGCCAATTAAAATTAGTAAATTCAACTTTTTGGCTTAAACATTAGCATGAAGCACATTTTTCCCAAGCTAAACTTGCATGCCAGTTTGCATTTTTCTCATAATAAAGGCCACAATTCACAAACAAATTTAGGAAAGTTGCTGAAGTATAGGGATTTTGGCTAATCAAATGTATCAAGTGCTTAAAATCATGTTTTTATGTCAAGATTATTTTGGCATAAGAATTGCCAAAATAAAATCAAGTTATGAGCCAAGATTGATTAATTCATTCGGCTAAAATATATTTGCATAACAACCTCAATAAATTTCAAGCATCTAAAGGTGAACAAAGTCTTGGAGAAAATGACCAAAATCATCAAATTAATGGCATTTGGCTAAGCAAATGATCAAAGGTGATAAATAGCTTCAAGTTTCATCTAATTCTTCAAAGCCAAAAGCACAAATCCAAGATAGCCAAATTATAATTTATAAGTTATTTTACGGTTAAGGTTGGAATAATGCAATTTATGAAGCCAAAATTAGATTTTAATTTTGGCTAATTATCAAAGAATTTCATAAGATATCAATTCTCATCCAAGAAATAAAGGCATTGTTAAAATCCTTTAAACAAAATCCACTAAGAATAAATTCTCATACAAGAGCAACATATCAATATTTGATTAAAATTAAAGATTGATTTAAGGAAATTAAAATACCTTGCTTGATATTTTTCCTTGAATAAATCTTTAATTGAAATTGGTATGGATTTTCTTAGAGGAATGGGTTTGAAAAATCAGCAAATTGGTGTCAGGTTGTTAGAAAAGAGTTAGGGCTAATGACGTTGAAGAAGGCAACATTGTCTCACTGTTTACCGGAGCTGCTCATGTCACGCTGCTGCTGCTTTATTGGCTCTGGCGTGCGGACAGTAGCTGTAAGCACCCAATTTCGGATGACTAGAGCATGGATGCGACAGAGGACCCGATGATGAAAATAGACTGTGAAATTAGATTTATTGAATTTGATTTATTGGTTTTAAACTAAATTGTAAATTATTTTTAGGAATTATTATTTTTTTTAAATTTAAAATAAATTTTCAAAAAAAAAAATTTTAAGTTTAAAAAAAATAAAGATAGAAAGTGATGAATGCGCCGTTAGGCCCATTCATCATCAAATAGCAGGGGAAGATGGCCATCTTCCGTTTTTTACTATGCTTTTACTTTTTTTTTTTTGAAAATACAGATTTCCGGTCGGAAATAAGCCTTTTCAGGTTTTTTTTTTATAAATTTTTTTTGTATTTTTATTTTATTTATTTATTAGTTAGTTATTTAAAGATTTTGATTAATTTTTATTTGATAAATACATTTGTTTTATTTGATAAATAAAGTGATAAATATATATATTTTTTATATATAAATAATTAAAATAAATAATTTTTATCCTGTAACCAATTTAGGGTTACAGGATGGTGTCTTTATAAATACGTGATTTTCTTTTCACGTAGAAGAGGAGGTTTTTCTTTTCTTTTCTCCCCACCTCTTTCTGATTCTTAGTCGTCAACCAAAACACACCCACTTTTCTTCACGTATTTTTTTTAAGTTTTAGCCGTGAATCAAATCCAAATAAATCAAAATCACAGACAAACACAACAAAAGCCGCAAGCTTTCATTAATGGTGATCACCTTCTGAGAGGAATCAATACTGCATCATCAAACTAGTTCTTTTTCTATTCCCTTTTTTTATTTGATTAGTTTTATTCTATTTAATTTTGATTTTATTTTTATTTACTAATCTTTATTTTTTTTTGTTTATGATTTTGGATGGATGGTTTGAATCTGTGGTGGTGAACAAGATCCATGAAGATCCATAGAATGCCATGGATTAAATTGTATATTT
>CATIWM010295049.1:0-10170 GCA_949671775.1 Mallotus repandus
CACGGTTAAAGCATTTTGAATTTCCTAGAATATATATATATATATATCATGTTTCCATCTATCAAATTCCTCAATTTTATATAATATACACTTACATGTCATTTCACAACACCATGGCATTTAAAAATGAAAAAATACCACCAAAGCGCGAGTTCAATTCATATTCAACCTTTCTTCTTCACTCAATGTTACCTGTGATTTCAAAAATAGTAGTAATTGCAAAAAAAGTTTTTATTTTAGTCAATTATTGAAAATTTAATATTTTGTTGAATGCAAGTTATATTATTAGCTATATCAAAATATTGATAAATCACTAACCTGAAGCGCATTTTAATCAAAACCATTCCCAATATAAGAAATAAAACTACTAACTTGAAGCGCATTGTGTGTACGTATGTCATCCGAAGCACCAGTGGACCTGACATCACCCATTTTGTCTGTTTTAAAATTTAAAAAAAAAGTTATACAATATATAATTTGCATAGTGAAATTATTAATGCAAACAAACATATTGTGATATTTAATCTAAAATTACCTTTTTTTATTTGTAACGCCTTCTGAAATAAGTTTTAATAGGGCAATAGAAATGGGATTTCCTCACTAACCAGGGAGAAATGATCAGTGGTTGTCTACCAATGTACACAAATGTTGAAGGTTGATCTACAATTGTATAGGATGAACGTCCTCCATTTGATTCTGACGAAAACAATAGATCGTATGAGGATGTTATAAAATTAGGGTATTAAAACTATTCTCGCTGCATATGAGAATTTCTAATTGGATGGTTTGTGACAGATTTGAACACAGGTTGTGGTGATTGAGGTGGAAGGTTGACTGAACATACTTTGATGGGAAAGTGACTTGTTTTGGAAGCTTGAATTTGGAAGGGATTTGAATTAGTACTATTTTTGTGTTGAAGATAGGAGCTAATATCAAGGTTATCAGTAATGCAAGTTTAGAGTTAATGACATAAGGCGCCCTAAATTTGGAAGGAATTAACGCCTGCACTCCGTCATTTCGATTTTCATTTTCCCTCTCTTTTTGCCAAAACCATTCATCATATTTGGTGAACTGTACAGTCGGCCTCATTTTAAAGGTGACAAGAAAAAAAAGTAAAATGTCATATTTAACAAAGTAACAACAAGTGCAAACATCCTGCAACATGTGCATTAGACATCGAACAGAGTAACATTTCCATATAATATAATAAAACTTCATTGGCCATCTTGTGACCAATATTACCATCTTTTGGTGAAACAAATTGTATGGTGAAATCAATTTTTGAAAGTACCTCATTAAGGAATTTTGAAAACAATAACATGGAAAATGCTTTAATGGGGAAGTTAATATAATAAGCACAAAATAATTTGTCATGTTTGACATTACTTTACAATTTCTGTAGAAATTCAAAACATTAGGGAATTTGATTGATGAAATCAAATTATAAGTACATATGAGAGAAAATAACTAATCTAAACAATCCAGTCTACCACAAACAAATATAATTTCATGGTCACAATTGCAATCAACACAGTTTATAACATCATCATCCACCAATCCACACTATCGTAAATGTCTGTGGAAAAAGCTTTTAGGACATTCGTTTATTTTGGGTGTCAATTTCCCCATCATAAATAGTTATTCAAGTACACCAACAAGAGATACCCTACTTTCTCCAAGCTTTTTCATTCGTTTCACATCTTCAACCAATCATTTGCCTTCCTCTTTATCCTTACTATTACCGCTGCACAATAAGATGACCCCTAAAATGTACCATGTTCTGTAACGTCCCAATGCAGATGCTAACTCTAGTATGCCACGGCCTGTCTCAATGTTAGGGGATATGCCGAAACAAGTTTCCTATAAAAGAATATGCAACAATATAAAAAAATAATGTAATTTTTTTTCGGTTACATTTTGTTGTAATTAAGAACAAAATTGTATGTCCATACCACCCGTTCCCTGTATAATGACTCAGGATTTTTAGACTCGGTGCAGTGGCGTAAAAACTTAAAAATATTAATGGTGGAGAAATCCAACATTCACCAGGGATGTTATCCAAATTAACATGTCAGTAAACGTCCGGGTGGTCTGTTGCATTACACACGTACTTACAACTGACATGGAAAAAACAAAGAATAACAAATAATCAGTTAGTCTGAAACATAAAAACCAACAACAAAACGAAACAAACCTCATATTTAGAATATTATTTATACCTTAATTTAAAAATAAAAAGATCTTTCACAAAATGTCTTCCCACTCTTGAGATTATGTCAACGATCACCTCTACCGGTATCGCTGAGGAGGCTGTCATTATCAGTAACTCACAGGAATTTAAATTTCAGAAAAATGACTCTTTATGGAGTACAAAGTTTTATTTATATTTAGAGGAGAAATCAATATGCAGGTTGATATTTATATACACATTTCAACGAAGTTTAATCGATGTGACTCTTAACACGCGTAGTTTTAATAAATGTACAACAAATACTTAGTGAAATTATTTAACCATATGACATTCTTCTTATTGAAATTTGTTATTTCACCTTGTAAATTTTTTTTAAAATTAAGATTGGTGAAGCAATATTTTGTAAATTGAATTTTCCAATGCTGAGAATCAATATTTTACGGATTTATTAGCCAATTGGCCAATGTGAGTGAATCATTATTTTGTAAATTGAACTCCAAAATGTTGGTGAATCAATATTTTATAAATTAAATTTATTGGTGAAACAAAACTTTGTATATTGGTTCACATTAATTTTGGTTGACAACTTGATAAGTGATATTTCTGAGGCCTTTGAATTTTGGGGCTCGAGAAAGTAAGGTTGTTGAAACTCCGCGCAAGATAAGTGATATTGATGATGTGTTTATCGTCAATTACCAAACGGATAATCATTTTGAATTATGATATCAAATGAATAGATTTCTTTCCTTACAATGCATAAATTGATTAGACCGACATTATGAATTTTCAGCTACATATGTCAACTAGACTAGAGTAATTGTTATACATGACTTGTGAATCTAGCCATAGAGCAAATTAAACTAATTGATTTAGTGGTAAATCCAATTGTCTTGTGAAATCAGTTTGAAATGAACAAATTAGGAGACTAATTTCTTTTGTTAAAATAGTAATATAAACAAAAACAGAAATATTAATAATTTCATTCACTTAATACCAACTGTTAATTATGCTACAAACAAATAACACTTCACGGTGACAGCTGCACTTAATGCAGTCTATTGGTTCGGTACCTTCATATGGTTTAACCCATCCACATGGCATGTGGTGCAACTTTTGAGGATAATTATTTTTTTTTTGGTAATAAATTACCCCTGACCCAAATCCTACGAATTCTTTCAACAAATTCCAACCTGCATACTTGTTCAAATGTTTAACAGTTTTAACTAGCCTTGTACCCTCCTCTTCATCATAATAGTTGCCACTGCACAATAAAATAAAACCAAGAATATACCATGCTCGGTAATTTCCTCCTGCTGTAGCCCTCTGGAGATCCATACGCCCCAACGTCATGTTAGGATGCATGCCAAAGCACGCTTCCTTAAAAGAAAACCAATAATTTACAGTTTCATATTACATTAAATTTCACATTAAAATAAATTTTAAAAAATATATTCAAGTTGGTTACCAACCCTTCCCTATAAAATGACTCTGGATTTTTATAACTCGCACATCGAGATAAAAATTGCCACATCGTTGGTGGACAAACACACCATTTACCAAGCAAGCTATCTATATTAGCCCGTCTGTAAACTTTTGGTTCTTCTGCTACACCCTTAAAAGCCTTACAATTGAAAGAACAAGAAAAATGAATTACATTAAGTAAGCAACAATGTTTCCAAAATAATCAAATCAACAATTCACCAGTGACATTCCATAGTTTCAAATTCACCAAATCTCTTGCTGAATGTCTCCAACTCTAGATATTATGTCCACTAACAAATGTTCTGGTACATTGTCGATGGATGTCACCAGAGAATAGGCGATTTTGTTATTCTCAATATCCATTTTGTAAACTTTATGTCAGAGAGAAAATTTCGGTTCTTGAGAAACAACGTTGCATTTATAATGTGCATGTGATCTAGGGATAATTAACATCCTAAACATGAAGATGAATCGATATTTTCTCTTATACGCGTTATTTCATGTAACAAGGTATGATACATGTACAATATAGGATAAATATTTGAATTTCAAATATTGCCACATAATTGCACATATTAAAACTTAGAGTACAACCTTAATCAACTTATTTATCATCTATTGAACATTTTTTTTCAATGGAATTAACATCAATGCTACTTATAAAACATACTAAAATAAAAACATTGAAATTATATAATTTATATATAAAAATAATTTTTCAATGGACTTATATATAAATATAATTTGTATATAATTATACAAACTAATACAATTTGTATATATAAATATAATTTGTAATATATTGTAATATTATATCATTTGTAATATTATTTGATAATCATTATAATGATGCATGAATATTCCTTATAAGTATTATAATGCGGTTTGTTACCTCAATGTCAATGTGATGTATACTCAGTAAACTTAGTAAACTTCATTATAAAATGATGCATTATTATCACAATATCAATGATGCATGAATATTTTCCTTATATTATCACAATATCAATGATGCATGAATATTTTCCTTACATTATCACTATATCAATGATGCATGAATATTCCTTATATTCACCAAAAAAATTATAAATAAGCTATTAATTCAAGTTCTTTTTAACTGTCGATTAAGAAGTTATACATTTTTTATGTTTACATGAATATGTTTGCATATATTTTATAACATTATGTGCTAATAAATTTGCATTCAATTGTTAATAAAATTATGTAACAACATTCCATATTGAACTTAATTCACCACATTGTATATTCACCATGCTCAGGGAATTATAATCCATAGTGTAATCCACTAACAATGGTACATTCACCCTAATGCCATATGTCTGTAATGTGCAAAGTTAAATTATAATCACTTTGGTTTAGCCGTTTGTGACCAGTTTCCCAAAGGTCACCACTGTTTACGATGATGATTTATTTGTTAGCAGTTTGAAATTCAAATTTTTCATAAATGACCATCCGCTTTGCATCAAAACGATGTCTATATAAACGGCCTATGTGAAACCAAAGCAACTCACTTTCACCAAGCCTTTAAAAAAAAAGATACCTTGTTGTGACCTTAAGTTTTTCCCTCATCAATGGCTGCCTCATATCCAAAATAGAAAACCCCTATTGAATATTTACAATCATTGAATGTTTGATCCAAGCGGTATAAAGACAACATGATAGAAGTTATGAGTATATTGTATGAATCATTTTTATTTTATTTGTCATATCATAATGAATAAATGATACAAGTTATGACTTATTATTATTTTCCTTCATATGTTAACAGAGGGTACCTGATTACTGCTTCCAATGTTTAGGCGAACTGCTTGCAGAAATGGTTAGGCTTAGAGTAATATATTCCAGGCCATACCATTTATGGCAAGCAAGAGTCCGTACCAACAACGACGTTTTCTAGGATAAGAACATGCTTGCGGATGGTATTGTTGAAGTATTCAACAACTACAACATTGACAGCAGCATTCTAATGTATTTTTGGATATGTACATCATGGCTAAATGACTTCAGTGCAAATTCAATCTATAGTGGATATGAGATAGATTATGGGCCTCCGCCTTATGGTGAAACAAAACCACCACCATCTCCATCATTGCGACTATGAGGCTATTTGCGGTTTATTGTTTCAAGTGATGACTCCAAAACTGAGAATTGATATCTAACTTGGTTGATATTTTATTGCTTTATGTCCACAGTATTACTTTTGTCCACATTGTTAGTTTTGTGTTTGAAGTTTAAGTGTTAGTTGTGTGTTTCAAGGTGAAGTAATATTATTAGTGTTAGTTTTGTATACTGGTGAAATAATATTTTTCTTAACTTCTTATTAGTGGTCCAATGAAATCTTATTTTTGAAACGCCGTGAAATTTTCTAGTGACATAATTTGCTTGTTGAAATCTGAATTCAATTTAATCGCCTCTGTCAACACTAGTCCATCACTCTAACAGCCCCTATAGTACAAATTTAAATTTCACTGTTAGATGATCTCATCGAGCCTGTAAGGACTAGTATGAAATTGTATTTAAAAGGAGTCATATTATATGAAATTGTATTTAAAAGGAGTCATATTATGTGAAATTGTATTTTATTTTTTTCAATTTTATGATTTTCAAGGTGAACCAATAATTTCTGTCATGAACATATATTGGTGAAATTGTATTTTATTATTTTTAAAGTTGAATCAATGAAGTGATAGTTAAAAGTTTACACCATTTTTGCACTATCCTATTATTAAGTGTTATTGAAATTAAAGAATTGCTAATGAAATCAAATTATAATTTCGAATTCATTATAAATTTTTTTCACCATTGCAGTCAAGTTTCCACTCCATAACAAAAATTGACATTTTACACATTTCAGTATCTCTAATTAAACACTCCAACCTAATTGGCTACAGATAAAAATAATTTCATGGCAACAAATGCACTCGATACAAGTCATGACTTCTCAATCGTCAACCTAATACAACCATGCAAAGTGCAAATGGTTCCTGCTACGATGGCAATTATTCTTTTTAGGTTTTAATTGTACCTTCATGCCTATCCTTCGCATCAATTGACAAAATTTCAACCTGCTTTCTTTAATCTTTTTCATATGCAGCACAACTTCAACAAGCCTTTTTCCCTCCTCTTCATGTTCAATGTTACCACTGCACAACAAAATTACACCAAGAATATAAGAAGCTCTGTAATTTCCTGATGCAAAAGCCTGTTGAAGGTGCCGACAACCATTCTCTATGTTTAAGGCAGTTTCGCCCAAGCACTGTTTCTGTCCAGTTACAAAAAAATTAGTACAAATCCTGTATAAATATTTATATTGTCTATAGTTGCAAACTCATGCATCATAAGACACCCAATGTACATACCACCCCTTTCCAATACAGTGCTTCTAGATTTCCAAAACTCAAACATATGCCTATAAACCATGATAAAGATTTGGGACGAATCCACCATCCTAATAGAAAGCTTTCCAAAATTATCTTTCTGTACACTTCTAAGTGCTCGAACAGTCCATTAAATTCCTTACAACTGTGAGGTGACAATATTTTAATGAGCAATTAAAAAAATCAAAATAAAATCAAATGTTATATTTTGTGCTTACTATAATTTCATGTTGAACAAATCTCTCATAGAATAAGATCCCACTCTAGCAATTATGTCCACCAAAACATCATGGGGTGCATCTTTGATGGATGTCACCGGATTGCATGTGTTTTTCTTTCTCGCTTTATCAATGCTCAGAGACATCAGGAATAATAATCAAACAAACGATATAATATGAAACAAATAGAAGATGATTGAGAAGAGAAAGATGTTTTTTAAATGATAACGGTGAGATATTTATAATTAGAGTTTACTTTGGAATTATCAAATCATTAATAAGAAGTGGAACCGTCGTGGTGCCGATACACATCATTTCATTAATATGACGCTATACTTTAAACATATTACCTTCAAACATAATGTAAATGTCCACATTATTACTTTTGTCCACGTTGTTGGTTTTGTGTTTGAAGGTGATATGTTAGTTATGTGTTTCAAAGTGAAGTAATATTTTCTTTATTAGTGCCAGTTCCATATCCTGGTGAAGTACTATTTTTCTATATTCCAACAGTGCATAAATAACTTCTTATTTGGAGATTATTTTGTTGAAACTTTTTATCTGGAGATTTTTTTCAATTGAAATAGAAAGGGAGTGAGTGGTTAAAATATTTGATCATTTATTAAAGGTAAAATGAATGACATTCGTTATTTAGAAAATTGATTGGTGAAACGCCTTTAAATTTCTTGTAAATTTATTTGAAAATAAAATCAATGATAAATTCACATGTTACATTTATAAACTACTTTCAATTACATTGTTGAAATTGTCATCTACTTATTTGTTTTTCCCTACCATCAATTGAAACATGTATTCAAATTCATGCTAAACACCTTAATATTAATCTACTTTCTTGGTTTACCCTACCATGGATTTATGTATTATTATGTCTGACTGCGCCCATGTATGTGTAATCAATCTTGGTGAAGCATCTTTGTGTGTGTTATAAAACAACAATCCTTAGTGAATTCATTCATGCAATTTATTTCGGTATATATAACTTCAATTACATATAAAAATTTCATTCAACCGTTTATATGTTACATGCCTAGCCAATTTTGGCCCATATTTTTTCCATTAGCATCGCTTAAATTGTTTAAATTTGCAAAGCTAGTTTGACTGCACATTACTTCACCACCATGGCTAAATAGCTTATTCAAATTCAAGACTTGCTAATGAAATCAAATTATAATTTGGAATGCATTACCAATTTTTCACCACTGCAATCAAGTTTCCACTTCACAACAAAAATTGACATCTACCAAATTTCAGTATCTCTAATTAATCACTCCAACCTAATTGGCTGCAAACAAAAACAATTTCACACCAATAAATGCACTCGATACAATTCATGGATTCTTGATCATCAACCCAATACAGCCATGCAAAGTGCAAATGGTTCCAGTTACGAGGATAATTATTCTTTTTTGGTTTTAATTGTTTCTTTACACCTATCCTTCACATCAATTGACAAAATTTCCACCTGCTTTCTCTAATCTTTTTCATGTGCAGCATAGTTTCAACAAGTCTTTTTCCTTCCTCTTCATCTTCAATGTTACCACTACACAATAAAATTACATCTAAAATATAATAAGCTCTGTAATTTCTTGATGCAGAAGCCTGTTGAAGATGTCGGTGACCAGACTCGTCACATTGCACTTTGCACAAGCACTCTTTCTGTCCAATTTAAAAAAAAATTAGTACAAATCCTATATAAATATTTATATTGTTTACAATTATAAACTCATGCATCATAAGATACACAATCTACGTACCACCCCTTTCCAATACAATGCTTCTGGATTTCCAAACCTCAAACATCTTCCTATAAACTGTGACAAAGATCTGGGACAAATCCACCATCCTAATGTAAAGCTTTCCAAATTTGCCTTTCTGTACACTTCTGATTTCTCGGACAGTCTATTAAATTCCTTACAACTGTGAGTTGACAATATTTTAATAAGTAATTAAAAAAATTTTGACTTTCTGAAATAATGTTACATTTTGTGCTTACCATAATTTCATGTTGAACAAATCTCTCATAGAATATGATCCCACTCTAGCAATTATATCCACCAAAACATTCTAGGGTACATCTTTGATGAATGTCACTGGATTGAATGTGTTTTTCTTTCTCAGTTTATCAATGCTCAGAGACATTATGAATATGAAACAAAAGATATAATATGATTGAGAAGAGAAAGATGTTTTTCTAATGATAACAGTGAAACATTTATATTTAGAGTTTACTTTGGAATTATAAAATAATTAGTATGAAGTGGAACCATCGTCGTGGTGCCAATACGCTTCGTTTCATTAATATAACACTATACCTCGTCATGTTGCTAATACGAATCGTTTCATTTAATATGACGCTATACTTTCAAACCCTCATGTGTTGCCAATACGCATTGTTTCATTAATTTGTAAATTTTGCTTTGATTAACTTTTAGTAATAAAGTTTCATGATGGTTATACTATGGTACCACTATAAATAATGTTGAACAAACCAATAAATTCAATTCTTGTACATATGTTTTCAACTTGAAAATAAATTGAAACATCAATATGCTTACGTAAATTGACATCAATTTGCTTCATGTAATGTTTTTTAATATGTTAAATGACAAATACATCCCAATGTCAATAATGAAATTAATATTAATCTAAACAAACATCAATGATACATTCATCAACATTTTACATTCGAACAAAATGTCAAAGTATTTCTTTTTAAAATAGCATCAATGTCCTTAATCTAAACTAACATCAATTGAAACATGTATTTAATAAAATTTTAAAGAAAATGTCCTTCAATGAAATTTGCATAAATGGGATGAATCTAAACTAATATCAATTGAAACATATGTTAGGCCTCAAA
>CATIWM010295213.1:0-10795 GCA_949671775.1 Mallotus repandus
TAATTATAGAGCGCTGAATAAGGTGACAATTAAGAACAAGTATCCTCTTTCGAGGATAAATGATTTATTTGATCAGCTTCAGGTTGTATAGTTCTTCTCTAAGATTGACTTGAGGTCGGGTTATCATCAGTTACGGATCAGAGAGGCCAACATTCCTAAAACGACATTCTATACTAGATATGGCCACTATGAGTTTCTGGTGATGTCCTTCGGGTTAACTAATGCCCCAGCTGCTTTCATGGATCTGATGAACAGAGTGTTCAGACCATTTATGGATCAGTTTATAGTAGTGTTCATTGATGATATACTGGTGCATTCAAAAAGTATGGAAGAATATGTATATCACTTGAGGACAGTGCTACAGACACCGAGAGAACATCAGCTTTATGCTAAATTCTCGAAGTGTGATTTCTGGTTGGAGAGTGTAGCATTCCTTGGACATGTAGTGTCTAAGGATGGTATTCATGTTGATATGTAGAAGATTGAGGTAGTATCTGAGTGGCCTAGACTGAAAACAGTCACTGAGATTCGAAGTTTCTTGGGTTTGGCTGGGTACTATAAGTGATTTGTTCAGGATTTCTTGAGAATTGTAGCACCTATGACCTGCCTAACTCAGAAGAATGTGAAGTTTGTGTGGTCAAAAGCTTGTGAGAATAATTTTCAGCTTCTGAAGGAGAAGTTGACCATAACTCCAGTGTTAACTTTACATAATGGAGAGGACAAGTTCACTGTCTATTGTGATGCTTTCAGACTTGGCCTAGGTTGTGTGTTGATGCAGAATGGTAGGGTAGTAGCTTATGCTTCTAGAAAATTAAAGAAGCATGAATAGAATTATCCTACTCATGACTTAAAGATGGCTGTAGTGATCTTTGCTCTCAAGATCTGGAGACATTATTTGTACTGGGTAACTTGTGAGATTTACACTGATCACAAGAGTTTGAAGTATATCTTCTAGCAGAGAGATATGAATTTGAGGCAAAAGAGCTAGTTAGATTTCTGAAGGATTATGACTGTGATATTTTATACCATCCAGGCAAGGCCAATGTGGTAGCAGATGCCTTAAGTAGAAAGTCCTCGGGTAGTCTTGCTCACATTAGTGTAGAGAGAAGACCTTTGATTCAGAAGATGCATCAGTTAGTGGATTAGGGATTGATGATGAAAATAAGCAGATCGGGTGGATTGCTAGCTCAGTTCAGAATCAGATCAGAGTTGAGGGATATGATCAAGGCAGCTCAAAGCCGAGATCCTATTCTAGTAGAGTTGGTAGAGAAGATTCACGAAGGGAAATTCACTGATTTTAACCTTGATGATTAAGGTGTTTTGTGGATCAGTGGATATGGATAATTTGAGAGAAGAGATCCTAGAAGAAGCTCATTATGCAGCCTATAGTGTACATCCAGGTGCTACTAAGATGTACCACTGTATAAAAGATCTTTACTGGTGGGATGGAATGAAAAAGGATGTAGCTGATTTTGTCTCTAAGTGTTTAACTTGTCAGCAAGTGAAAGCTAAGCATCAGAAGCCTTCTAGGAAGCTTCAGCCTCTTTCGATTCCTGAGTGGAAATGGGAGAGAATCACTATAGATTTTATGACAGGGTTGCCTCGTTCAAGAAATGGATACAATTCCATTTGGGTGATAGTGGACATGCTAACCAAATTAGCTCATTTTCTGCCAGTTAAAGCTACTTATCCTGTGGCTAAATTGGCTAAATTATGCGTCAAGCATATTGTGTGCCTTCATGGAGTGCCTGTTTCCATTATTTCTGATAGAGGTTCTGTTTTTACCTCTCGAATTTAATAGAAGTTGCTGGAAGTAATGGGCACTAGACTTGATTTTAGTGCTACTTTTTACCCTCAGACAGATGGTCAATCTGAGAGGACGATCCAAACACTTGAGGATATATTGAGAATGTGTGTAATGGATCTTGGAGGCAGTTAGGATGATCATCTACCATTGGTAGAGTTTGCTTATAATAACAGCTACCATAATAGTATTGAGATAGCACCATATGAAGCCTTGTATGGAAGGAAGTGTAGGTCCCCTCTGTGTTGGGATGAGATTGCGTAAAAGAGCTAACTGGACCATAAATTATCCAGGATGTGTCTGAGAAAGTCACTTTGATCAGAAGGAGATTGGAAACAATAGCTAGCAGACAGAAGAGCTATGCGGATCCGAAACACAGAAATGTGGAATTTCAGGTTGGGGACTATGTATTTTTGAAGGTGTCATCTATGAAAGGTGTTATGAGACTTGGCAAGAAAGAAAAGTTGGCACTGAGATACATAGGGCCTTTCGAGATTCTGGAGAGAGTTGGCATGGTTACCTATCAGTTGGCTTTGCCTCTGAATTTGTCGCAAGTGCATCTAGTGTTCCATTTTTCTATGCTCAGGAAGTATATTTCAGATCTTTCGCATTTATTTTTATGAAATTATTTTGAAATTTGTACTATTTTCGGTGATCGGAGTTACTGTTCTGGTACTCCAATCTCAGGTTGAATATATTTTTAATAAATTTTACTAATTATTTTGAACAAGTTTCGTGAAGAAAGTTTATTAAAATTATGTATAGAATTTTTATTATAAATTTTTGAATGTTTATGTGAAAATTGAAATTTTGGAAAAATTAGTGAATTTTATATTTTAGTTGAAATTATTGTTAATTATTATGTTTTGGACCATTTTTGAATGATGAATAGTATTAAAA
Organism: Mallotus repandus; assembly: GCA_949671775.1. Taxonomy (NCBI): domain Eukaryota; kingdom Viridiplantae; phylum Streptophyta; class Magnoliopsida; order Malpighiales; family Euphorbiaceae; genus Mallotus; species Mallotus repandus. The sequence goes on from CATIWM010295213.1 coordinate 2,705, forward strand.
TAATTTTTATGAATTATTTACTATGTTTAGCAATTATTTGATTTTAAAGCAATTATTTGATTTTAAAGCAATTATTTGATTTTAATTGAAAGTCTTGTTAATTATTTGGTTTTAGACAATTTTTGGTTAATAAAGGTATGAAAAATAATTTTTATAGTTATTTTCAATTAATTGTTAATTAGTGATAATTTTGGAAAAATATATATGGAAAATAAACTTATTTGTTATTTTTTTAAGCTAAATGAGTATTTTATTATTTTTATGATATTAATAAGTGATTTCAATAATTATTTACAATTTATAGAGGTGAAGAAACTTGATTGTCCGTCATATACTTGAAAAACATTCAAATAAGCACTCATTTTCTTTAAAACTCATTTTATTATTGTGCAAACTCTTGTGAGAGTTGGTGAGTGTTTAGATTAGAAATTCTTATTCTTGCATTTTTGGGTTTAAGAAAAATGAGAAGTGAGATTCTATTATAAGGGAATTGGTTTAAGTGTTTAGCCATTAAAACACTTGGGAATTAGTTTTAGAGTTAGCCTAGAAACTCTTCTTTATAAGGTTGTAAGAGTGGGCCTTAAACTCTTATGTAATCTCAATCTTATGAATAAGATTGGAAGTGATTGAAAATCCTAACCTGGGGATAAGTTAGGTGGAGACATAGGATTATTGAGAATCCGAACTCCTTAATATCATTCTTCCTTCTCAATTTTATTTAATTAAATTTTTACGTAATTATTTTTAAATTTAGATTTTTATTCAATGGGCTTATTCACCCCATTAGAAATTCAAATTGGAACTCTATCTTGATAATGATTCTATTAAATTATGGGATGTCATCTTAGATGGTTAGGAACCTCCCAAAGCCAAGGTAGATAATGTGGAAATAGTTCTCAAAAGAAGTCAATGGAATCAAACTTAAAAATATGAGAATCATAAAAAAAAGAGAGATATGATCACACTACTTTCTTCCATGTCTAAAGAGGAAGGTGGGAAAGTTCAACATTGCCAATCAACAAAAGAGGTATGCGAGACTCTTAAAAACCACTATGAAGGCAACGTGTAAGTAAGAAGTAAGAAGGTTTTAACTTCATATGTATGAATATGAACTCTTCAAAATGAAGCCTCAAGAATTAATTGTGAAAATGACGAACAACCTCAATGCTCTTCTCACCACCCTTAAGAAACTTGGAAAACATTTCTCCAAGGACGAAGTGAACAATAAGATTCTAAGAATCCTACCTAAGAAGGATTGGGAATCTCAAGTCACTTCAATTAAGGAAGCTTAAGACCTCTCAACTCTCTCAACCGATGTTCTTATTCATAAACTACTTACACATAAGCTTACTATAAAGCAAAGAGGATATGAGCAAGAAGAGAAGGAAGAGAAGAAAAAGTGCATAGCTTTAAAGGCTTTGTAAGATGATAATGAAGAAGAAAACCTTGAAGATTCTAGTGATGAAGATGGTGATATTTCCATGATCACAAGAAAGTTCAAGAAGTTCTTGAGAAAGCAAAATCCCTCAAGAACTAAGGACTTTAATAAGAAATATGAAAGTAAGAAGACTAAAGAGGTTACTTGCTATGAATGCAAAAAATTGGGTCACATTAGAAGTGAGTGCCCCAAGCTCAAATTCAAGAACAAAGGAGAAAAGGAGAGGAAGAAGGCCTTTAAAGCTACTTGAGATGATTCCTCCAAATCTGAGAAGGAAGAAGAACAACAAGAAGTGGCCAACCTTTGCTTCATGGCTCTTGAAGATGAAAATGAGGTGTACTTGAAGTCCACAAGAACAAAAAGTAAATGGTATCTAAATAGTGGATGTTCAAGACACATGACCAGAGACAAAGAGCAATTCAGCAAGCTTGATGCTAAGGATGGAGGATATGTTACTTTCGGGGACAATGCAAAAGGAAAGATTATTAGCATTAGAGAAATTGGTAACTCTCAATCCTTATCTATACATAATGTATTATTTTTTGATGGTCTTAAACACAATTTACTTAGTATAAGTCAATTATGTGATATAGAAAATAAAGTCACTTTTTATCCCAAAAATTGCTTTGTTAGTAGTCTTGATGAAGACAAAGTAATTTTCAGTGGTGAAAGAGTAGATAAAGTCTATATTATTGATTTGAATAAAATTGACAACAAAGATATTAAATACTTGATGTCTATTTCCCATGACACATGGACTTGCATAGAAGGTTAGGACATACAAATTTTGAGCTATTGAATGATCTTTGTAACCATGAACTTGTGATTGGTTTACCAAAACTTGAATTCACTAAGGATAAACCTTGTGATGCTTGTTAAAAGGGAAAACAATCCAAGTCATTGTTTAAACTCAAAAATGTTGTGTTAACTTCTAGACCACTTGAACTTATACAAATGGATTTGTTTAGTCCAACTAGAGTTACTAGTCTTGGTGGAATGCACTATGCATATGTATTGGTTGATGATTACTCTAGATACACTTGGGTACGTTTTCTTACTCATAAGAATGATGCTTTTAAAGCTTTTGAAAATTTTGCAAAAAGAGTTCAAAAAGAAAAAGATTTTTGTATTTCTTCAATTAGAAGTGATCATGGAACCGAATTTGAAAATGAGTTTTTTAAGATATTTTATGATGAAAATGGTATTTCACATACATTTTTTCCTCCTAGAACTCTTCAGAAAAATGGGGCAGTTGAAAGGAAAAATATAACTCTTGTGAAAATGGCTAAAACAATGCTTCATGAGTATGACTTACCATTATACTTTTGGGCGGAAGCCGTTAACACGTCTTGTTACATTTTAAATAGAGTTTTCAAAAGACCAATTTTAAATAAAACATCTTATGAGCTTTAGAATAATAGAAAACCCAAAATATCATATCTAAGAGTATTTGGATGCGAGTGCTTTATATTAAACACCAAGGACAACCTTGGGAAATTTGACTTTAAAGCCGATGAAGGAATTTTCTGAGGCTATTCCACCTCTAGTAAGGCATATAGAGCCTTTAATAAGAGAACTTTAGTAGTTGAAGAGTCTATGCATATTGTATTTGATGAATCCAACTCACTTTATTCTAAAAAGGATATTTATAGTGTTGATGATGATATAGGCAAACTTGTAGATACAAACGCTCAAGATGAAAACACTAGCAAATCTTTAGAAATTGAGGGTCTTAGCAAGGAAGAAAATGAGGAAACTTGAAGGATGATCTTCCAAAAGATTGGCAATTCAAGAAAGCTCATCCTCAAGACCTCATCATCAGTAACACTACAAAAGGGATAACATAGATCTCAACTTAAGTCTATTGTTAATGTAGCCTTCATTTCCCAAATTGAACCCAAAAATGTTGATCATGCTTTGAATGATGAATTTTGGGTCCTTGCTATGCAAAAAGAGTTAAATAAATTTGAGAGAAACAAAGTTTGGACTTTGGTTCCTAGACCGAAACATTATCCTATTATAGGCACAAATGGGTGTTTAAAAATTAGATGAATGAATAAGGTGTCATAACTAGGAATAAAGCAAGACAAGTTGCTAAAGGTTATAATTAAGAAGAAGGCATTGATTATGATGAAACCTTTTCCCCCGTTGCAAGGTTAGAAGCTATTAGAATGCTACTTGCATTTGCATCATACATGGATTTTAAACTTTATCAAAAGGATGTTAAAAGTGCATTGTTACATGGTTTTATTGAAGAACAGGTTTATGTTGAACAATCTCAAGGTTTTGAAAATTTTGATTTTCCAAATCGTGTATTTAAACTTTTAAAAGCATTGTATGGATTGAAATAAGCTCCAAGAGCTTGGTATGAAAGATTGAGCAACTTTTTATTAGAGAAAGGATTCTCTAAAGAAAAGGTTGACACAACTCTTTTCAAAAAGAAATCCAAGTATGATTTACGTATTATGCAAATATATGTTGATGATATTTTATTTTATGCTACTAACCACTGCACGTGTGAGGAATTCTATAAGTTAATGCAAGGAGAATTTGAGATGAGTATGATAGGTGAACTCAAATTCTTCCTCAGATTACAAATCAAACAATGCAAAGATGGGATTTTCATCAATCAAACCAAGTATGCTAGAGACATTCTCCAGAAGTTTGGAATGGATGGAGTCAAATAACTCAACAAGGATGAGAATGGCAAGCCGGTTGATGAAAAGTGATTTAGAGGTATAATTGGATCCCTTCTTTATTTAACCACTAGTAGATTAGATATAATGTTTGCTACTTGCTTATGTAGATTAGATATAATGTTTGCTACTTGCTTATGTGCTAGGTTTCAATCTAATCCTCGAGAGTCCCACTTGAATACAATTAAAAGAATTTTCAAATATTTAAGTGGAAGTTTGCATTTAGGACTTTGGTATCCAATGAGTTCATCCTTTGACTTGATTAGTTATTTGGATGCGGACTTTTGCCGATAGTTTACTAGATAAAAAGAGCATTTTCAAAACTTGTCAAGTTTTAGGACAATGTTTAGTTCTTGGTTTAGAAAGAAACAAGTTTTGGTTGCCTTATCCACTGCAAAAGCAGATTATGTTGCTGCAAGTTTATGTTGTTCACAAGTTTGGTGGCAAAAACAACAATTGATGGACTATGGCATTCAACTTGATCACATTCCAATTAAATGTGATAATACAAGTGTTATAAACCTTAGCAAGAATCCTATTTAGCATTATATAACCAAAAATATAGACATTAGACATCATTTCTTGAGAGATCATGTTAAAAATGGTGATATCTCACTTGAATTTGTTGATACAAATAATCAACTTGCTGATATATTCACCAAACCTCTAAATGAAGAGAGATTGAGTTTCATTAAACATGATCTTTGCATGATTGATGGCTATAGCTCATCTTAATTGTATGTTTAAATTGATAAAATGATGGTTGGATTGTCTTATTGCACAGATTAATGTGAAATCATGTTGTGCTTGATGAATATTTTAATTTTGATCTTATTCCTGAATATGAATTGTTGACTTTTTTTCAATAAATTAATTATTCAAGTTTATTTTTGTTGTTGTTGTTGTTTAAAATTTTATAATTTTTTTTGCTAAATTAAATGATTATTTATTAAAATTAAATTCAATAAATTAATTATTTTCTTGCAAAATGACTGCCTCTTTAAATGATTTTTAAATTTTTTTAATTTAAAATACAATTAAATTCAAATTATAGTGCATAAAATCGCAAGGACTTAATTGCACTGAGTTTTGGACTTAATTGCAAAGTTTTTTATAACTTTTGGACTATCATGGACAAAGTCCCGATAGAGGCTGCACCTTGTCCCACCCGGGACTCAATTCAAGTTATTTCTCAATTGAGAAACAGAACCGATCTCAGTTTGCAATCCTGACCATGATATGGCTCGAGACATGAGGTCTCGACCAAGATGGATGCATATCCCGACTAGGATTTGCATCCTGACAGCATAAGGATTTGTGCAATTCTTGCCTCTTTGACTGTATAATCATAATCAATAACAAATTTTGATGTTCCTTTCCCACTCAAATTCAAATTTTGAATTTTTTCTAACCCTAATTATTGCCTATAAATACTCCCTTATTTCTCTTCCTCTTCTCACACTACTTCTTTTCAATTTCTCTACACATCTCCTTTCCTTCTTTAGCTTCTCCTCAAGCTTTTATTTTTCCCATCAATGGCTCCTAAGAAGACAATTAATCTTCCATCTTCTTCCTCTTAAGAAGCATCCTCCAAGAAGGAAAAACCAAGGAGAACTCATTCTCCTTATTCCTACGCAAGGGAAGAATTCAAGAAAAGAGTTTCTCAATTTCAAAAGAGAAGCTATATTCCTCTAAGATTCATGCATGAAGACACTCTTAAAAAGCTTGGATGCTATGATGAGGTGAAAGATCTCTTGACTAGTGTTGGTTTATTTGATTATACCTTCACCCCTCTTCCTTCCTATCAATCCTTGATTGTGGAATTTCTTTCATCCTATACTCTTTGTTTCGCGAAAGTTGATCAAGAAAATCTATATTTCTCTGTGCGTTTCAAATTAGGGGGGAGAGATTGCTTTATGACAAGCAAAGAGTTTTTTTGTCTTTATGGTTTCATTCAAGAAGGCCAAGTTCAAGTCAAGCCTAATTGGAGTGCTTTCAACTTTTGGCAAGAAATTTCTACTCCTAATGCTCCAAATTTCTCCGCTGGCCACACAAAAGCCTCATACCTCAAATCTAAGGCTCTATGGTATGTACACCATTTCCTTACCTATTCCATTAATGGTAGAGCTCTTTCCAATAAAACTCTCTCTCAAGATGACCTTTTCATCCTCTATTGCATGGTGCACAAAGAACCCATAACTGGTGTTTGTGGCTAATTAGTGATAGTAACACTGGTGCTATTTGTGTTGGTGGAACTGTCACAATATTAGCAAAATACTACCAATTTGATCTTGACCTTTTGCACCCCATAAATCATATTCTTCTTGATGAAATCTTCATAAAAAATTCCAAACAATTCACCTCTATCAATGAAAATTGGGTTTGGAAGCATGATATTGGTGCAAGTGAACATATTAATGCTCTTTTCCAAGAATTTGATGCTTTTGAAGAATAAGGCAAAGAACAAGATCCTCAAGTTCCTCCTCAAAGAAAAAGATCAAGGTAAGAGGGTACTTCATAAGGAGCTCAATCATTTGGAGATGAGCCACAATAGGTTAGACAAATGTTTGACCGAATGAGTTTAATGGAAAGGAATTTCAATGCACGCTTTACTCAAGTGGACTCTCACTTTAACCAAATGGATGCAAACATCACTCATCTTCAACATGATTTCCACCATCTCTATGAGCAACAGGGCTATTCTTGCTCATATGCACCCTCTACTCATCCTTCTCCTCCTCTTTAACAAGACTAGCTTCTTTTTATGTCCTTCTTCTTTGTTTTTTTTGTCAGTTTATGTTTGGTTTATTTTCAGTTTATATTTTATTTCTGCTATTGTGAGCTGTTAGTTTATATCTTAGTTTTTTTTTTAGTTTATCTTTTGTAGCTTTTTGGTTTATAAACCAAGGGTTGTTTGTGTGTGTCTTGTTTATAATTGATATTTCAAATATCATTGTACTCCTATCCCTTTTTTTAATGAAATTTTATTAGTTCAAAATTATTTCTTTTTGATTTTAATAAAGGGGTAGAAATATTTGAGTTTATTTGTGTTATTTATATCATTTTTATTTTTGATTATTATTTATTTGCTTGTTATTCATTATATGCATTGTAAGTGCGGTTAGTTTCATATTTATTAATTATCATGTTATAATGTTTTAATATTTGTGATATTAAGCCTTGTTTTGCTTACTTGCATAACTTTTTTAATCTATTTATTTTTAGGGGGAGAAATTCTTTTATGGATGAACTTTCATGATTTTCATTGTTTTAATTGTTGGTCTCTAATGGTGCTATATGTACTATTTTTGTGATGCATTAAAAGATTTTGCTCTATACTTTGATTTATTTAATCTTACAAATTTATATTTCTTATCATGTCCAAATAGGGGAGAAATAAAGAAATATATTTTCATTATTTTATTTTCTTCAATTATTAATTCTCCATTAATTCCTTTTATTTTGTATTCTTTACTCTTTTAATTCAACTTATATGATATGCATGAATTAAGGGGGAGTAAAAATTGTATGATCACACACTTCACTTGGAAACCTAATGCAGGAAGAGTTGGGGAAATCCACTAGGCTCGTGGAAGGTGGGACTCCCTGTTGCATTTTGAAGTCAAATGCTGTACTTGCCCACCAACCAGCTTTTGATTGACCTAGAACCCCACTTTTGCCCTAAGCACTTAGGACCTTGTTGTCCCGTCTTTATGGATAAGAAAAGAGGGCTAGTTTGTCTAAAATCCCATACTAACTTTCCTAAGGGAAGAAAAAAAGACAGCTTCAAGGTTTGAAACTATCTTGCTATAGAACATGACTTGCTATTGACTTTATTAAGTCAGATAATGCTATATCCCTTTTTTACCTAAGGAACTTTCTTGTCGCCACTTGATGGAACTGGATCGCAAGGAAGATGAAACTTACCTATATAGACGAAGCTTGCTCCTTCTGGCT
>CATIWM010295219.1:0-17611 GCA_949671775.1 Mallotus repandus
TTTTGAATTTTATTTTTTCTCTTCCCCTTCTTTTTTCCTTCCATTTTTGCGTGATGATTTTTATAATGATTGACAAGTGCTTCATAATTTTTTATGAAGAGCAATGTGAGACCCATTAATGCAAAATAAAAATACATATATTATTATTATTATTATTATTATTATTATTATTATTATTATTATTATTATTAAATTTAAAATCTATTAAAAACTTTGAATGACTAAAAAATACACATGACTTAGTTTTGGAAAAAAATTACAATTAACATATTCAAATTATAAAAATAAAAATAATTTTCAATAATTAATTAAAATTTTGAATATACATTTTAATAATTAAATATATTAAAATTCAATTATTAATTAATCTTTATTTTAATAAAAAAAAACTTGAACATTTAAATATATCTTAACTTTTAGAATCATAGAGAAAAAAAGAGTTGGCAAGAAAATATATAAATATACATCTCATATTTGGCTGTCAATATTTGAGTTATTGGTTAAGATCTGCAAGAGATTTTTTGTTTGAAAATTTTTTTGTTTGAAAAATTACATGAATCAACATAAAAATTTTAAATAAAACAATAACCCATATAAAAGATCAATTAGTTTAAATTCAAATAATTCAGTCACATGTGCTAGCTAATATGCATTGATTGCATTATATATATATATTAAAATTCAATTATTAATTAATCTTTATTTTAATTCAAAATTAATAAACATAAACATTTAAATATTATAACTTTTAGAATTTTAGAGAAAAAAAGAATGGGCAAGTAAATATATAAATATACATCTCATATTTGGTTGTCAATATTTGAATTATTGGTTAAAATCTACAAGAGTTTTTTTGTTAGAAATTTTTTTTGTTTGAAAAATTACATAAATCTACATAAAGATTTTAAATAAAATAATAACCCACATAAAAGACCAATTAGTTAAAATTTAATTATTGGTTAAAATCTGCAAGAGATTTTTTGTTTGAAATTTTTTTTGAGAGATTACATGAATCTACATAAAGATTTTAAATAAAACATTAAGCCAAATAAAAGACCAATTAGTTAAAATTTAAATAATTCAATCACATTTTGTCTGAACTTATTACATGTGCTAGCTAATATATATTAGTTGCATTTTTTTGTGTAACTAATAGAGTATAATTTTGTAATATATATATATTAAAATTTAATTATTAATTATTATTTTTTTGGCAAATAAGGAGATCATATGACTTAAGAATAATGAACTTTATAACAGGAGTTAGTCTTTCCCTTTTAAATCGATAATGACAGAATTTGAACGCTACACCGTAGGATGTTCTTAGAGTGAAATTACAACTTAACTACTCTCTGAACAATATTATTAATTAATCTTTATTTTAATTCAAAATTAATAAACATGAACATTTATATATCGTAACTTTTAGAATCATAGAGAAATAAAGAATGGGCAAAAAATTATATAAATGGATAATCATTTGTGTCGCTAGTAGCGACGTTACAATGTGTTACTGCTAGCGACACAATTATCAAAATGTCCTCTTTTATTTTATTTTTTATTTTATTATTAAAAAAATTACAAATTATGAATGTTTAAATTTTTACTCGACGGATTCACTTGTGTGTAACTTATGTTTTAGATTCTAAAAAAAATTTCACTAAAAAATTGAAATTAAAAAAATTTGAAAAAAATGAAGTTTTTTTTCCATTTGATTATTAAAAAAATTTTACAAACTACAGGTATTTAAATCTTTACACAACGGATTCACCTATGTACAATTTAGGTTTTAGATTAAAAAAAATGTCACCAAAAATTGAAATTTAAAAAAATAAATTGTGAAAAAAAAAATTAACTTGGGGCAAAATGAATATTGCCCCACCAGCTATAGGGACACATGTCGCTAGTGTGGACTCCTATGACATCCATTGCCTTATAACACATTACCTATGAATTGGAACAGATCAATCACACACACAAACTATAAAACCTGTTGAACAGATCAATCACGTTTTTGTGCTGTTTTCTTGTTGTTTGTATCACCAACTTGCTCCCGCTATCAAGTTTGTGATACAAACAACAAGAAAACAGCACAAAAACTTCCCACCAAGCCCACCTCCTCTTCCAATCATCGGCCATCTCAATCTCTTATCTCTAATGCAAAGTGTATACGTAGCTTGAAACATGCCCATATGTAATGCTGCCACATTGGACTGACATGTCACACAACTGGCCATGCAGGATTCCGTACACAAAACTAACTCCCACTGCGTTTGTTCATGATGCGCCAATTTAGGAGAATTGAAATCTTCAATCCTTATTACCTTTCTTTTTTCACTCCAAAAGCTCTCTCTTACCTCTTTTATTGTAGAAGAAGAATTTCACGATCATTGTTTTGCTCTTGATCTCCTTTACCTGACTCCATACCTGTTTGACATGTTGGATCTTATCCAAGTGGAGAAAATTGGATCATAATTTTCGTGCAAGAGGATCAATCAATGATTTGGGACTGACCTGTATTTCCAGACCTTAGATGACTCAGTTAGCGCGCTCCAGTTAAAGTTTGATAAGCTGATAGAGTTGAAGAAGATCATCAAAGGAGGAGAGAGGAAGTACACGTGAATGGTGGAGATTAAGGGACCAGTAGGGAGGAAGTACAAATGGAGTAGTGAGATCGAAGAAAGGGAGAAGCATAGTGGATAGCTGAGATGATGAGCCAATCACTTTTGAAGTGCACAAAAGCGATCATGGAAGCGAATGCAACGGATCAGAGATGAAGGAGAAAAAGAAAAAAGCATTTGTGTTTGCATTGCGAAGATTAAAGAAGAAGAAGAAGATAATGATGATGGTGGTATTGTTCTTAGAAAGGTATACAATGATTTTTGAGGTCTTTTTACAGTGATTGTCATCAAGAATCAAAGTCAATTAGCTTTAGAGATAGTCCGCCTTGTAGTGTCCTCATGGGCATACTTTATCTTCTCGTCATCTGCCCCATTCATGCTGTCCAAGGAGGATACATGAGGCTGAGGGCCTGTGGGTTTTTTTTTTTTTTTTTTTTTTTTGTTTCAACCGACTAGCTTGCGTTAACTTCAAGAGAATTTCATTTTTGCAAGAGGTGGACCTGATGCCTGCCCAGTTCAAATTTTCAGGCCCATATATGGCCCAAATGATCCTGTCGTTTCCAAAATATAGACCGCTACACACTAAAGGAAATATGGGTCACTTAATTTGGGAAAAGGAAAAATTATAAATTTGGGCTCTCAATTTTGCGAGTTTTTTATTTGAGTGTCGAAATTTTTTTATAATTAAGTATTTGAACTTTAGTAAAGTATACTAATATAGTGCCTCCAGCAGATTTATTATTGATTGGGTGTTGAGTCAGATCAAACATGACTCATTTTTATCCCAATTATTAATTATGTCATGTGTCACGTGTATTGCATTATTTAAAGGACAAAATTAACCTTATTAAAGATTATAAATTAATAAAAATAACCTTAACATTAACTTTTGTCGTAGACATTGAGGGTAACTGAATAAAGGTAATTTTGTCCTTTAAATAATGCAACACATATGGCAAATGACATGGTTAATGACTGAGATAAAAGTGGATTCCGTTTTATCTGACTGAGCACCCAGTTAACTTTAAATCGGCCGGAGACACTACATTGGTATGCTTTTCTAAAATTCAGACAATTGATTGTAAAAATCACAAAAATTAAGATACCAAATTTATAATTTTTCCTTTGGGAAAACATCTAGTAAGTGTATTCTGATTTTTTTTTTTTTGAAAAATGTATTCTAAATTAGTTGGCAACCAACAATTGTTTGAATCAGCCTATAGAAATATTCTTATTTATATGAAATTTTGAATTTTAGTTATGGTATATATAGTAATAATAAATTAGTTGTCATAAGATATTTATTGTCGTTATAATTTTATTCAAATCAAACCGAATTAATTAAAATTCATAAACTGTAAATATCAATAGTTTAGACAAAAAAATAATAATAATGTCTTAAGAAACAACAAATTATTTCTAGATTGTTTTTATATGTTCGAGTAATTACTTTTTATAAGGGTATTTTAAGGTATAAAATAAAAATTGTATCTTCTTTAACTTATAAAATTAATCTTCACTTTGAATTAAAATGAAAAAAAAAATTGTATCTTCTTTAATTTATAAAATTAATCTTCACTTTGAATTAAAATGAAAAAAAAAATTGATCTATTGTGTAGTTCTATCAATACTTGGCTCCCTTCATCTTTCTATTAATAAAAAAAAAATATACCGTAATATGTATGTTTGAATTTAGCGCTATATATGTTATGGATATAAGGTGCGTTTAGATTATAATTAAAGAAATGAGATATAACCGTCACAAATATAACTATTAAGGGAGTAATAGTTATAAGTATAATAGTTTTATTGGTAATTTTATTTGATAAATAGAGAACAATGTATAAGTAGCGTAAGGAGTGATGACCCACTTCCTGTAGTTTTCACTTTCGACAGCATTGCAGCAATGGCTTGCCTTCAAGTTATGCATGCTGCATATAGTTGCCAAACTTTTAGGACAACTAATTAATAATTGAGCCAATCTGTTTGCTCTGCATCCATCAGAGTCGACAAGCAAAGAAAAAAGAGTGAACCGTCCATCAGGCCAATCTCTAACTGCACAAGATTCTAATTTTGCAGCAATGTTAAGCTTTGCCTTCATTAATATGTTTGTTGTGTTAATTGGATTCATAGCTTGAGTTTAGATTTTTATAAAAACAAGTACTTGTCTCGTTGTCTGATTAGACAAGTGATTTGAGTATCTTGGGGTCACTTTGGTTTCCAAGTACAAGCTGCTGAGTTGTGGCTATACATGGATGGTGGTATTATGTGATTTGGTTCAAACAATCCAATTCATGAAGCAGACAATGAATTTTCTGGTATGCAATAAATAAGAATCAAAATGTGAGTAAGGGAATGGTATGGTGGTTTGGTATTCAATAAATAAGAATCAAAATGTGAATAAGTGAATGGTTTCTTTAAAGACACTATAACATAAAATTCTAATTCTACTGTAATTTAAAAGGAAAAAATTGTTCTTATTATACAGTTTACATATACACAAGTGTTTGATCTGTTTATTAATAAAAAAATTTGATGTTTACATTTTTATATTATGAAACAGACATTTATTAATAGAATTTCAATTCTCATTTTGTTTACAAAAAAGAAATGTAATTTTGTTAAAAAAAAGAGTTAAAAGAAAAGGAAGAGGAAACGAAGTGAAATACAAATATGATTTGTATGATTATATAATGACAAAAGTTAATTGAAGCACTTAAACATGCAAAAAAAAAAAAAAAAAGAGTCAGTGAAATAGGGCAGGAAGGAAGGTCCCGGTCAAAAGATCCCAGGTGAGCACTTGCACCTATATCCATGAAACTGCAAATAGCACTGCCAAGAAATGCTTCACACAGTGAAAGATGACCATGACTAATGTACACAGAGATGTTTTCAAGAAATTCAGCTAACTATTAGGCTAATGAATGAAAAAGTTGAGTTAGTTGAGGCACAATAAAGAAAGTAGAAAAAGAAAGGCATGCATGCATGTGTTATGGTTCAGAAGCAGGGGAAAAAAATAAAAAGAACGGTACTGAACCGCACCTCACCTCATCTCTTCCTCCTCCTCCTCCTCCTCCTCAGAGTGCACTTCACCTGACAAATTGCTGTTAACTTTCAGCTAAGGTAGAAAATGAGCTTTAAATTGCTACCAGACAAGTCCAGACCGACCTCCCTCTTTTAACCAATAGTTTCTTGGTTGCACCATTATGGCCACCCTTCCTATCACCCTCCCTGTTCATTCTCCAATTTTCAACTTTAATACCTCTTTTTTGGGAATTCTTTTTGATAATTATTATCAAACGGGGTGAATTATAAGAGTTATTATATTGAAAATCAATCTCAAGTTTTCATATATAGCTGCAAAGATAAAGAGTAGGTACTGTATATAGCTAATAGTAGCATTTGTCGCATCTCAGCACTGCTGTTTGGTTTGCCTTGATTAAACATGTCAGTGTCGTATATGAATCTAAATGATGCAGATTTGAAACACGTTTTCTAAAGTTAGTCCACCAAGTTCAAAATATCCTTCCTTCTGCCAAAACACAAGTATTGCGGGAACGAATTTGATCTTCAATTTTTGCATCAAAATACAATAAAAAGAGAGTTTATACATGTTAATCATAGATGTTCACACAACTTATTGAGCTACAAAAAGCATGGACTGATATTAGATAGCATCTGGGTTTTGGGTACTCGATAAATATCAGAATTACACAACACAGGCTTGACTTTTCTTGCAGTAGAAGATCTATCAAATATGTCCTTAAATATGAAAAAGATTGCTAAACCCACATCCACTGTGCATTTGCAGCTTCACATAATGACAACGGCGCTAATTTCCAAGTCATGATATGGAGCCAAAGGTGCCCTAAAATGCTTTTGTAAATAATATTTTTTTACTACTCTATTGTACAGTTGTCTATGGATATACGTAAAGATGTCAGAGACAATAGCAGCAGAAGAAGCAGAAGCAAAGTAGGTGCAGTCATTATAAGACCAGAGTCACTCAGTACTGCTCTTTCTCTCTGAAGCAATGGAGGTGGTGGCAGCAGGTCTTATACAGGAGCCATTTTAGTTTTTTTATCCATGCATAAGAAGAAGATTCTGCAAGCAATGGACTCTGCAAAAATACCCCTCAAAACTACAAGCCCTACAAGAACAATCACAAAAATTAACCCTCCTTTTCTTTTCTGTGTCTGAATTAACCCTTTTTGCAAGAGCTATCTCTTCTTTATTATTTTAGTGGTCTTTTGAACATATTCTAGTTATTTTCTTTAATCCTTGGTCTCCTGCAAGAATGTTGAATCCAAACAGTACGAGAACTAGGTCTCCTTTCACTCCAAGTCAATGGCAAGAGCTTGAACATCAAGCTCTCATCTACAAATACATGGTTTCAGGTGTCCCAATTCCACCTGAACTCGTCTTTAATGTCAAAAGAAGCTTGGAGTCATCTTTAGCATCAAGACTCTTCCCTCACCAACCTAGTAAGCTTTATATTTACCTTCAAAATTACCTTTCTTTCTATAATTTATATAAATATATAAAAAATTTTGAGGTCAGATATAAAGTTGAGGATGTGGGTTTTGGTAGTTGGGTGGGGTTGTTTTCAGGTGGGTTTTGGCAGAAAAGCAGACCCGGAGCCAGGAAGGTGCAGAAGAACTGACGGAAAGAAATGGAGGTGCTCAAAAGAAGCTTACCCAGATTCCAAGTACTGCGAAAGACACATGCATAGAGGCAGAAATCGTTCAAGAAAGCATGTGGAACTTAACTCTTCAGCTACTGCTACCACAACAGCTACCAGTACAGTGACAAATTCTTCACTGTCGATCAACAGAAACCTCACTACCATCACCGCCACTAATATTGCAGCCTCACATAATTCTGCTTCCTCTTACTCTTTCTCTCCTCTTTCACAGCCTGTGGAACCTGAATTCCATGCCTATCAGAACTCTAGCCACGAAAATATCCTTAATCCACTTCTTTATAACTCTCATTCTTCATCTTCTAGACCTCAAAGCAGCACTACCCAGAACCTATTTTTGGACTCTGGTTCTACTTGTCGTGTTGATAAGGACTACAGGTAGCATATAGATATGCACATGTAAACCTTTGCCACTTTTCTTTGTTTTGGTTTATTGATTTGATGGTTTGAAAATCTGTTGGTAGGTATTTTAATAGAATGAGGGAGGGTGCGGATGAGAGAACTTTCTTTCCGGAAGCTTCTTTAGGGAGCTCAAGAAACTTGCAAGATTCATATCAGCAGTCAGCAATGAGATCCTCCTATAAAGGCTACTCACAATCAGAGTATCAGGAATGCTTAGCTGACAGTACTGCTTCAAAACAACAAGATCATCAACATCAGCACTGCTTCGTTTTAGGTACTGATTTCAAGTCATCAGCTACAAGACCAATCAAGTTGGAAAAAGAATCGGACACCCAGAAATCATTACACCATTTCTTTGGTGAATGGCCACCAAAAAACTCTGATTCTTGGCTAGATCTTGCATCCACTTCAAGACTGCACACAGGTGGTACAGTGTAATTTAATTTAATTTCATTCTAACATCTATGTTCTTCTTTTCTTACAATTTTTAAGATATTTTCTTGATCTACAGATTGTTGAAAACTCAATAATGTATCTTCATACAATGGCCAAAAGTGTACTACTATAGCATGATGGTGGGTCAACAACACTGTTTTGACGTTGAAATTTCTGGCTGGGATGTTTGTTTAGGTTTGGATTAAATAATGTAGGGACACAGGAAAGAATCCTGTCTTATTTTTTGTTTGCTTCATTAAATTTTATGTGTTCTCCTTCAAATTAACAAACATGTTTTTGGGTTATTTATAGAACTCTGCTTGTTTGTCAGGAAGCATTCTCAGTCCATGGTTTTGGTTATCTAATGCAGAAAACTAGCTAGCTTTTAAGAACTGGGTATTCAAGCAATAGACATAGTCAATATCTGGAATGAGTTTGTTCAGTTTTCACTGTAAAGATAATTTGAACTTGATTGATTAGTAATAGGATTTTTGTCTGTGTTTGGATGGAATTGGATTCATGAATAGTTATTTTTTTCTTTTTATTTTAGTAGCAATGTAAGTAGAGATTAACAATTAAATTTACAAGTATATTAATTTGAAAATAATTTAAATTATTTTTAGAATATTATTTTATTTTTGTTATTTTAACCATTTTCAAATTATTACAATTACTTTAATAATTGAATTTTATAGACATGAATTTATTTTAATAAATTTTTTCTAAAGCATTCAAACAATCCTATCTTACATTTATTCTTTTGCTGTCCTAAAGATGTGTACATTAATTTCGTTATGGAACCAAAAATACTATATTAATTTTTTTGGAGAAATAATCTGAATATTTCTGCTATATATAATGTTAGTTGAGAATATTGCAAAAACAACTAATATTATTTTTGTTTTGTGTTTTGCTTTGAATATTTATATGTATTGAATAAAATTTGATTGATGGTAATTTACTATCTCATAAGCTTGATTCTTTATTTATTAGATTGCTTATGAATAAACTATATTACATGTTTAATTTCTTTTATATTTTTTAAACTATATTTTTTATTATCATAAAATATTGTTTTGAAATTATACGATCATACTTAATTGGATTAAATATAATTTTGCATGAATAAGATCAAAATTAAAAAAAAAAAACATTGTAAGCCACAAATATTTAGAGTGATCCTATATAAGAGAAATAGAACTCTTTGGGATTAAACTCAAAATGCCGGCACCATTAAACTAAACTATACCAACCCTATTTTTATCTTATCATAAATCAAAGACGAATAATTACCAAATCAGCAAAGGTAGGGTTATATATATTTATGAGAAAGTTTACCTGCATCTCGCCGCAGACATCATTTACATTTATAAATTAAATTAATTTATTAGATGAATTTAGCTAGTAAATTGGAAAAAATAAAAATAAAATCAACACATTTGAATTAAAGACGCTGATATTTTTACTTACATATGAAACAAACAATTACATTGGTGAAAAATATAACTCTATAGAGATTTTTAGTTGCATATAATGCAAAGAAAAATAAAATCAATGGGTAGAGAAACAATGTAAAACTAAATCGATACAGGATTTTAAACTTTATATATATGCGTGAAAGATATCATCAAAAGTACTATCAAAATGACAACAAAACTTTTTAAATAGAAAAATATAAATTTAAAAGTACATTAAAATTAATAACATTTGTTAAATTCAGTACATAATAAATTTTATGTAAAAATACAGTAAAACAACGCCGGATCAAAACATAACATTTTACACATAAAATTTTTATAGTTCATATTAATTATAAAATTTATATATTTTTTTAAATTGTAAATCAAAATAAAGAAGAAAAACCAATAAATTTATCCACACAACTAACTGTAAACATAATCTAATAAAGTATAATATAAAATCATTTGTCTAGTTCATCAATCGTAAAAAAAATTTAAAAATGTACTAATATCGTAAAAATTATCATAATTCATTTAGTAAAAAAAAGTTAAAAAACCTTGAGCAAGACATGTGATTTTTTCTGAAAACAAATCATCGGATTGATAACAATATAAGAAACAACTAAATAATTAAAGGGAAAAGGTCTAATTGGAACCTGAGTTTTTGTTGGACCTTTCTTTTTTTTTTTTAACCAATAGGAACTTCTAGTTTGGAAATCTATACATATAAAAGGTTTACTGATTACAATTAAATTTTATAATTTTTTTAGTATAATTAAGTCCTATAAATTAATAAAAAACTAATTTTTATGGATACTAACAAATAAAATTAATAATTTTTTTTATAAATATATATAATATAATTATTAAATTTTAAAAGTTTTTAAACCCATAAATAATTTTTTAAAATTTTTCTTAAATTTTTTAAAATTTTACAATCAAATGATATAAATTTAAAAAAAATGACCAAATATATTCATTAATATAAATCACAAATTGATAATTGACATAAAATTTAATTTTAATAGTTGAATAATTTTTTTTATTCATCAATTATTGTGTAGGTTTAAAAATTTAAACTAATGAATAAAATTTAAACATTTTTATTCAATAATTAAAATTAAATTTTAGATCATAAAATTTTAAAAAATTATTTTATAGGTTCAAAAACTTTTGAAATTTATAATTATATTTTATACCTCATTTTATATTACTTTTAATAATTTTATATTATTTATACATTTAAAACGTTACTCTCATATTTTTATTTTTTTGATATATTTATATGTCTTAGCACAGCCATACTTAGAAAGCCAACATGCAGCCAAAGCCAAAGAATTAAAAAAAATAAAGCAAAAGAGTATTAAATGAACAACAAACGTTTTAGCCTCAAAAAAAAAAAAAAAAACAAAAAACATTGCAACCAAGCAAGGTCACTCGATCAAGTTCTTGAAAAAAAAAATAAACCGCCTTAATAAAAACAAATCTACACAGTAACACTCTAAAATATTTTCTGACAGATACAGGATCTGTGAATTTAATGCTTACTTAAAGACCTCGCAAAGCATGAGTAGGGCGGTTTCCAACCTGAATGCGACGCCGTTTTTAAACAGTGGAGCACAAAGGACAGGGGCAAGAAAGACAATCAACAAGAACCAAGACTGCAGTGGCCATTAACGTAAATAAAGCAAAATCGATGTCCTAAAAATATTCTCTAGCGCTAAAGTGAAATTGAATTCTCAACTTTATATATTCATATAGATATTGCTGTTGTTATAAGGGATAATTGTTATTTCTTTTTATATTTTGTTTTATTATATTATTTAATTTTTAATATTTAAAAAATTATTTATTTAATTATTGACATTTATAATAATTAATATTTATTAATTTTTTTATTAGAAATAAAATAGTACATAAATTATAAATATTAAAAATAAATAAATATTTTTTTAAATATTAAAAATAAAATAGTATATTAGATTAAAATATAGAAAAAAAAACAATTCTCCCTTGTTATAATATAATATATTTGTAGAGAGGATTAGGCATGCAACTTACAGCCGGACATATAAACTATAAATTATATTTAATTGTATGAAATATAATCTGAATGAATACGATAAAACTGAAGTTAATGAAGCTTAGCTCAAATGATTAAATGGAGGCATCTATAATCTTCTAAAATTCTAAGGTCATCGGTTCAAATTTAGTGGTGTCCAAAATTAAGGTTGGACTCCTTGATAGACTGTTTAAGAAAAAATATAAACACACACTCTCTCTCTATATATATATATAATAATAATAATAGATATAATATGATAAATATGATATGATATATATGATATATAAATAAATAAATATATAAAAATTTATATATAGAGTGTAATATTTAATGGTGGTTAAAAAAAGATAAAATTAAAAAGAAAAACAATGTAAACCACAAATACTTTTAATAATCATATATTAAAGAAATATTAACGGAAATAGAACACTATAAATTCATCTGTACGATTAAACTCAAACCATAAACCATAGGCACAAATCATATTTTAACAAGCACTTTTAGTTTAAGTACTCATTTCTGTTCTTTATATTGGCAAATAGTTCAAAGACTAATTATCAAAATCGACAAAGATAGGACTTAGATGCAATATTATTTAATTTAACTTGGACAGAATAAATGGTAAAATATTTTAAATATTTTATTATTGGTTAAATAGAGAATAGAGTTTGATCTCTTAACAATCTAAATTATCTAGCGCTCTTGTATTATATGAAAAGGTTTAGCCATTAGGCCTTGGTTAAAAAAAAAAAAAAAAATTGTTTATGTAACTGAGAGCTGGACAAGGCAGTGGGACACAAAGGAATGGGTCCAACCGGATGCACGCAGCTCTCTTTTAAGTGATAAATATTATAATTTTTTAATTTTTTAATATTTTATAAAACAATGTAACAATCCGCTATAAAAAGCACATCACAAATTTTCAAAATTATTTTTTTCTAAATGAAACTGTGTATGAAATCATTTTATTAAAAAAATTAATAAAAAAAACTATTTTATACATAACAGACCGCAACAAGTATTATTATTTTTTATAAAATCATTATATTTTAATTAATAATTTATGATCTTTAGATGATTTACAATTTGAGTAACATTAATACAAACACAATACCTGAAATATTTTTGTTAAAATGAAGACATTATTTTGTTAATAACTGGTTTAAATTATAATAAAATTATAAATTATAGTGGATACCAATATCATTTCTTCTTTACATAGCATATAACTCATTGTACAATGTACTATTTAAAATAAAATACATACAAGTATTTTAAACGAAACACCGACACTTTCAATAAAATGAAATATTCGTGTTCGATATTTTTTGGACATCAATATTTGTCCGATACCGGCTCACACTTTTTTGATACGTGTTCGATAAGTGTGTCCTGACTTAATGTTTGTCCTATTATTTTATTATTTTTTATTTTTAGGACACGGAAAAAATACTACTGAGACACGTTAATGACATAACATGATACTTTTTAGGACACGATTTTAATTTTTTTTGTTACTTTTTGTACATATCATTGGTAGATAGATTATTAACCGAATGATTATAGTTAATTCTTAAATTATTTGGAGTTTCTCTGCATAATAGTAGTTCCATTTTTTATACAAATCATATATATTGGCCACTTTTTATGTATGCCTTATATATGACAATGATAAATAATTAACTAAATGATTATAGTAAGTGTTTAAATTTTATAGAGTTCTATTTTATCACACTAACTTTATTTTTTCTAACAAATCATATTTATATAATAAAAAATAATACACATTTTATGTGGTATATAACATGTTCCATTTGTATTGTATCCTTAAATTTTAAAAAAGATCGTATTGCTGTGTACTTGTCGTATTATATTATATCCGTGTCTGTGTTTCTTTCAGACATTAAATATTAATAAAAATTGAGTAATCATTGGAGGACACTAGATAATCAAGCCAAGGCTTTTTCTATTTCTTTCTATTTTTAAAGCCTAATGTATATGACATCTTTATTAATAAAAAAATAAATAAAATAATTAGGATTATTTTTATTATTACAAGTAGGATTCAAAGTGGAATAATTAGGATAGGATCATTGATTAGCTAAGTGTGAGGAGATTGGTAGATTTCACTGAATGAGGACTGAGCTCAGAGATTTTTACTACTGCTTGCTAGTGCTTAGAATTTCTTTTTTGTTTTTGTCATTCCCTGATAAATACAGCCCCAACCTAATAGGAGCTGTAAGCCTGTTGGTTTCTGTAACAGAATTTATCAAAACTCTAAACAACTTCCTTAATTACTCTTTAACATAAAAATTCACCATCACATCTGAATTTAGTATGAACTTGCAGATTATCATTATTATCATTAAATTTTTTGAAGTTTTGACCCAATTGAAATAGATAAATTTATCTCACTTATGTTTTTTTTTGAATCTAATAACAGCAGAATCTACTTTTAAAATCCAAATGAAACAAAGATATTGATATCCATTTTGAAAAGATTTCATTAATCCTTCTCTTTCCTACATTTGAAACTTTGAAAATTTCTAAATAGACTTCTACACAAATCCCATACTAAACTAGCTATTAGTACAATTTAAGCAACAGGCCACCACATTATATCAATGCTCAACAAGCAATAATCTCCAATTTTTATGCCGTTCATCATTGAATGAAAGAGCAAGCCAAATTCAAAAGACTTAGCAAATTGCATGGGAAACCAACAATGTGAAATGCAGCAGATACAAAATTGGCATTGGCAGCACAAAAATGAGAATCAAAGCAAAATCATGGAATAACGCATATAAAAGAATGTGAATTAGCACTTGTCATTGCTATACTTCCAATTTCCATGATCTGAGAAATTATGTTAGCACAAAAAAGAAAAAAGGGTTGGCTCCTCTCTGAATTACAGGCTGTGTGAACAAACTTACATTAGACAATAGCAAGAAGATGGGGAAGAAGGAAAAAGGTTGGCAATCAATAAATACCCATTTACAGAAAGACCTCAAGAACCTAGAACAAGAAGAAGACCAAACCTCAAGTCAGCCCAATTTTTGCCATTTCTATCCACGAATCAATCAATTCTCTCGGCTTCCAAAGAATCTGAACAAAGAATTTCAATTTCAGTAAGAAGTTCTCTAAACCACCAAAGTTATAAACTAGTCAGCATTGCTAGAATTTCAAGAAGAGCAATCTTCATATGTATGTTGCATCTTTAAAAGCTGCTTCCTTTTGAAAACCAAAAACCCGACCGCGCCAATCTGTAAAATTGCTGCAATACCCAAAAACAGCAATCCAATCTTCTTCCCTGTATTCATTGAATCGTTACTATTCATTAAATCATTACTATTATCTGATGATGGTGCCATGCTCACATCTGGAGAGGGTGCTCGTAACGATGGCCTTGGTGGGGTTGTACTACTGCTTATTGGCGAAGGTGCTGGTGGTGATGCTGGTGCTGTCGCTGGAGATGGAGATAGAGATGGAGATGGAGATGGAGCCATTGGTAGTGGAGAAGATGGTGTTGGTATGGGTGATAGTAACGGTGGCATCGATGAAAGAGGTGGCGCCAGCGGTGAAGGGGGGGATGGGGTGATAGAACGGGGGGCCCCGAGGAAGGGGGGGGCCCGGGGGGGGGGGGGGGGGGGGGGGGGGGTGGAGAGGGTGGAGGGGGTGGAGGTGGAGGTGGAGGTGGAGGTGGAGGTGGAGGAGGCGGTGGTGTTAGGATTAAAATTGCTGGTGTAGCTGGAACATTTTGTTCTTGAGACTCAACAACAAGAGGAAAGACGAGCCCACAAATCACAAAGATCAAAGTTGAGAACCGCGTTTCCATGAAACAATCAAATTCTAAAGACAATTAAGTCTATGATCAAAAGATTTTCAGACAGGTTTTGCATCTGGGTATGGACACAAATTCTTGAATTCTTATCCCTCCCCTTAAAATTCAAGAATTTGGGTTCTTCAAGAATCAAGGACAGGGGTTTGATTTTGATCGGCTGGATGAACTCTTCCGTTGGAAAATGAAAAATTCTTGTTTTTTTGTTGCTTGTAGGTAATCAAGAAATTGATTCTATCTCAACAAAACAAAAAAGAAATCAAGAAATGATTGAAATGATTCAAACGGGTCAAATCTCATTCATGATTTTTGATTTTGAGACAAAAAACTAAAAAAAAATCCAAAAAAAAAAGAAAAGAATGGGTCAACCCAAAATGAAGTTACGGGCAGAAGGAAAGAAATGATTAAGGAAAAGAAAGTAATCGTCTCTGTGTGTTGGTCTTCTTTTTCAGAAAATGCAGAAGAGACAGACACAGAGAGAAAGAGAGAAAGAGAGACCAACACGAAGTCAGAACGGTTGGTGCAGAGACTAAATTGGGTTTTGATTTGCATAGAAAAAGAATCTAAAAAAAAAGAGCAATAAATGGAGGAGCTGTTAGCTGTTAACTGCACAGATAGGGAAAGGTTTCGTTTTGAGAGATTTGTGTTGTGCTGTGACCTGACCTGTCAAAGCAAGAAACACCCTGTAAGATCACGTAGGCCCTCATGTTTCCTATTTTTTTACTTGGGACTTTTGGTGCGTGAAATGATGGTGAAATAGAATAGAAGGAGAAGAAATGTTTATCTTTAGGGCCCATGCTTTCGATGATGGTTCTACTAAGTTGAGCCCACATTCTTAATTTTAGGGCCCACAAAATTTTCAATTGCATTTTTGAGGGGAGATTTGGTCAATAAAGAAACTTCTTCCATTGTGATTTCTATTGTTAGGTTGAGCAAATATTATTTTGTGCGACGCCATTTCTAATTGTTTCATCAATTTTCTTTTCTCTTGCTTGCTACTATTGTTGGAAGTATACATCTATAAATACTCTTCTATGAACTATATGTTATTATTCATAAATTATATTTCACTGAACTTAGTTTACAATGGGTAGAATTTATTTTACATATTTATTAATTTAGAGATATAAATCTATTCCGCTTGACTTTACTTGAATAATGTCATTTGTACTATAAATTAATCTTCTTCAATTCTTTTATTTCTCTCTTTATGTCTTTTTTTTTCCTGTGTAGAAGCTTCCTCCGATTAACTACTGCTTGGGTGTTACTAACCTTTTTTTTTTCCACTAGCTACCTTGCTTTTTTTTTTTTTTCTTTTGTACCAGTTACGTTTTTAGATCATCTAAGTTTAATCCTTGTTGCTAGATGTTCTGTTCCTTTTTTGTTAGGATGAAATTTGACACTTCTAATATTTTGAGGATCTTCTCGTAGCTCAGTACCAAACCTTGGATGATTTTCATATTATGTCTATAAAGTTTACTTTTGAAAAATTAATAAAGTTTCAATTAGAATAGTAATTTTTGAGAGAATTCAGTTGGCTTAATTGTCATGCATAAAATTTATTTTACATATCCCTTTTTCAATTCAATCAAGAATTAAATATGGTATCACTTTCATTTAGATTGTCATCCTTATAATTTGCAAATATGTCTAAGAATGCAATAGGAATATAAAATTTTTTCACTGTGCAGAAGGATTGAAGGGTAGCGTTCTATGCATTCTATGCAAGGAATGTATTTTATCTAAAAGTATCTACGTTGCAGTTGTTAAGGTTTACTATTGTTTTTTATGTTTTGGATTTTTTTATAATAAGTTTGTTACGGGCTTCTAGTTTTTTTTTTCATAAAATTTCACAAATTTACAAAAAAAAAAAATTGTCATTTGTTAACACTCTATAGGATCAAAACTAATATCTATATGTATAACTATCTATCTATATAAATATATAAAACTAATCACCAAAAAGTTTGACACGTAATGCTCTATATTTTTATCTTACTTAAGCCCCTTTTTCTTCACCTTTTTCCATTTTTCTCTTTAATATCCATTTACCTCCGTTGTTTTTTTCTTCTTTTAATATCCATTTAT
>CATIWM010295346.1:0-11002 GCA_949671775.1 Mallotus repandus
ATTTGAGAGAAAAAGAAGGAAATAAGATTTAGATAGCAAATGGACTTACACGGGAGAAGAAGGTAAGTGTTTTATTTTTTCTTCCTACCTCCCAAAATATCTACTATCTAATATTATTATTATTATTATTATTATTATTATATTTTTAATCAAATATCAAGGAAAATTTTAAATTAATTCTCCTTCTATGCTAAAGCTCAATTTAGTCCCTAAGGTTACTCATGTAAACAAGTCAACTAGATTCAATTCATGAAAAATACACATAGTCAAATGGAACGGTTTAAAATGCATATGTTCATATAATATTAATTATGGATGAAAATAGGGATGTTACACGTATCATCTGTACCAAGCAGTGCTGTTGAAAGTGAGAGGCAACGAAGAGCACAATATTCGCAGTGAAGACAGAGATTTGAAGACAGATGTATGTAATTCAATGGGGTGATCGATATGTTCTTTGATAGAATATTCCTTCATTAGTCATTTATTTTGTATTGGTTTAAGCTTTTGAATTCTTGCTTAGGTCAGACCACTTATAGATTCCGAGTGCATCTTGAAATTGAGTGTTGTAATATTACTGCCATTTGTGTTGTTCATTTGTGTTTCTGTTTTGATATAGGGTGGTTTTAATTTTGTGTTAATATATTATATGAGTTTGTAAAGTTAAAAGCGTTGGAGAGAATTTGTTTAAGCGCTATGTAATAAAAAACTGACATCAAATGTTGATGAAAATCTAATATTGTTGTTAATAATAAACTGAAGTGTTGTAGGTGATTATTTTGTGGATTACGACCATTTGAAGGTGGGAAGAAAATAAGGTTGTAGAAAGACTTGAGCATTGCATGGAGACACGTTTTCTGTGTAAGAAACATAACAAATTTACAGACAACAATCATCATATAAGATTGAAATCGCTCATGATAGGACATACATACTTCTGTAAAGGTAATAACATTGTGGTCAAGGTTTTGTGCTGCAGCGAGAAGGGTAAAGAAGCATAGTATCATATGTTGAACTTTTTCATTTTACATGCAAATATAAAAAACTAATGACTTTAATTTTCGGTTTGTGATAGAGGCGAAATGCAAAGTTCAGGTTATTTTACGTATGAACATGATCATTTAAGAGTTTTGAGAAATTTAGCTTCCAAAAAAGCTAGATGGCAAAGAAAAGTTACAATGAAAAAGAAAAGGGGTATAAATCACACAACAAAGAGTAATCAAGTGGTTTTTGAAAAATCCAAAATGGAGATGAATCAAATTGTGGATGTGAATTCAAGTTTTTTTTTTTTTTTTTTTTTTTCATGATCGTTTGTTATGTTATTTGACTTAGAAATTTGTAATTAAATAGTTATTCACTTCTACACAATTAACATTTTTATTTTATACAATATTCTTTACAAAATTTTATTTATACTCACGGACATGATTCAATAATTTTAAAACATTTAATAAAAATTAAATAATATCTACGTATTATATTATATCACATTATTTTATATACAAAAAAAATTTACAAAAGTAATCGTCCGTGCATCATGTGGATTGCACGCTAGTGTTATTAAATCATGAATACTATTGTGGACAAGTTCGATGTGTACCTATCAAAAACTAACCTGAAATAAAGGGTTAAAATAGAATTCTATTTTAGTTATCTAAGCCTTGGCCGTACACTTGGCATGCATCTACATCTCTATCATTATCCGATTGTTGGTAATTGATTAAGATAGCCATTATTTTAATGACAACTTATCTTATCACAAAGACAACATATTTACTTCAAAGATTAATTAAAAAAAAAGTTATCCTCAAATTAATTGTGTATCAGCTTGTACGGGCTAATTATTAATTATTTGTATTTTTAACATATCATCTCTATTTCATTTCAATTATCTTTTAAGATAATTTTACAAAGATTAAAAATCTTATTTAATAGACATAATTATATGTGTAAATAATTATATAATTCTCTTTTACAAAAACTAAAAATTAGTGTGAATTATAATTACTCCAATAGAGAGATTTACTCTAAAATTAAAATATAGATAAAGTTGGAAATAAGAGTTTATTTTTTATTGATAATCTAAAAAAATCATGTAAAATGGAAGGAGTATATTTTATTAATACCCTTCTTTTGTAGTCTAGTGGTTCAGATAATGGATATTATAAGATGAAGTTATGCGTTTGATTCTCACTCCCCTTTGACCTCCTAGCTCTTAAAAAGAAAGCAAATATTTTGTTAATTATTTAAAAAAACATATATTTTATTAATAAAAATTTATAAATAGTAAATAAATAAAAATAATCATGTTTGTGTAAAGAGTTTATATAACAATAATAATAATAATAAAATCAAAATCAAGTATAGCCCTAATGGTATCACCATGTAACAAAATTGTTGAAATTGTAAAATAAATTGTAAATGCAACAGATAAAATAAGTAAAAATAATATATCTGTTTGGCTAAACTATTGATGATAGCTAATAATTATTACTGATAGCAGTTAACTGAATAATGTTAAATGTTTAGTAAAATTACAATTATTGTTGTTTATACATTTAATAACTATTATAGATATTAATTAAGTTGTTTAAAATTTTTAATTTTTAAATTTATTTTTTTAATTATTTATATGTTCAATTGTATTCAACTATATATATTAATTTTAAAAAATATTTTATATTTATAATTTTAAATATTAAAAATTATGTAATTAAATATAATAAATTATATAATGATATATTTATTAATATATAATGTAATATAATATAACATATTTATATTAATTTTTTGAATATATATATATATACACACACATAAATTAAAATATACATAATAATATTTATATGTAAAAAATATGTATAATAAATTTGTACATCTTCAAAAAAATTGTTCAAAGAATTAATTAAAAAACATGAAATAAATAAAAATTAACTAAAAAAGTATGAAAGGAAAAAAAATCAATATATAAAAATCTAGTTTGTAATTTAATTTAAATAGATTTAGACAATTAAGTAACTACATTTAAGTAAATAGGGACAATTAAGTAATTACATTTAAATTAATGGAAACTCTTCATGAAAAGCTCCAAATTGAAGCGGATAGATGTCCAAACAACTATTAGCTACCATTTAAAAATATTAACCAAACACTAATTTATAGTTGTTGAAAATTAAATAGTTATTAGCTTCCTTCCAGCAGCTAAGTCAATCTTTTCCAAAAATGTTACTTCATTAAAAAAGAAAGTATAAACTTATTCAGTAGAAGGAGATAATGATTTTTGGAAAAGAAATACAATTTTTTTATTATAACTTGTATAAATAAAAATTATAATTAAAAAACATATGAAATTTATTTCCAGGAGAAAGAGATAATTTTCTTTTTATTTTAACTTGTGAAAATGAAGATTAAAATTAAATAACAAAATAATTATTTTCAAAACTCTTTGTTTTTGAAAATTAACATTTTTGTGATTTTTTTCAAAAAATATATTATGTATTTTATTTGATTATAACAACTGAAGTCATATATATATTCCAAAATTTGACAGGTATCTATGTTCATAATTCAGTATTCATTTCTAAAGGTTTATATGTTGAGTTATTAAAATAAACAATATTTTCTATAAAAAAAATCTTATTTTAGAATACATATGTTTTATTTTATGTAAATCACTCTAATTTTGTTACATCTAAAATATTACTCTTACTTTTCATAAAAAAAATTATGTCTTTTATTCTAACTAAAACATTCATTTTTTCAACTATTTTTTATTTTATTTATTTAATTACTATATATATATACTCTTAATAAAAATAATAAAATTAAATTATTGTAATAATTTTTTTAAGTTCTGATTTTTATATTTAATGAAATTGTAATTTTAATTTATTAGAATTATTTAATTAATTATTTAAAATATATATATTATTTACAATCCGTACAAAGAGCAAATTCACAACTAGCTAGTATGTTCTAAATAATATTCATTTATTATTTAATTCTAATTAAAATAGTATGAATGGTATTTTTGTTATATATTTTTATGATTGATATTTTTAAAAAGAAAAATGATCTTATTTTATTAGAAAAGTAAACTGAAGAAGGTTGATATTTTTTGTATGCAATAGATTAAAAATAAATCTTAGGAAATGATTTTTTAGAGTCTGTTTGGTTTAACTGTTCATGTTAGCTGATAGCCGATAACTATTTTATAATAGTGTTTGGTAAAATGCATGTGAGCTATTTCGGTTAGTATATAAAATGACTATTGTAGACATAATTTATTTATTTTATACAAATAAATAATAATAATAATATAGCAGTAACTTCATAATTTTTTAATAAGTGTAAAATAACATTTTTTAATATTTTTTTCTTTTAACAAACTAATTTAATTTTTATGCAATAATCCAAAATTTTATTCATCAAAATATGTGAGACTTTTTACAGTATTATTATCAAATTCTTTGTTAATAAAAAGAAACAACAATAATAATAAAATAATAAAAATAAGATTAATTTTTTATTCATGCCAATTGACGGCAAGATTAACTGGATGTAGGTAGTTGTGATTCATTTAACCTTTCAGAGCAAATTTATATGAGATTCCAACATGTAGTGAGCTGATATTTTTAATAAGGTTAATTTTATAAAAATATAATAATTGTAGTGAGTTATTTTAAAAAAACTAAGATTTAGAGCTTTTTAAATCAGCAGCTGATTGACTCCTAGTCAACTATCAGTTGTTAATTTTAAAAATTTACTAAACACATTTTAATCAAGTTTTTGACAACAAATCTCTAACAGCTGTTTGAAAAAGCTAAACCAAACACTTCTTAATATAAAAGGAAAGAGTTATTTTCCCCAAAAACATATATGAAACATAAAAATATTTTCTATATTTATGTTTCTAAACACTATAAAGTAATAATACATTTTTAAAAGGCACAATACATACTGCGCCCCTTGAACTTGGCAGGATTTGTCATTTAGACATATGTACTTACATTTTTACCATTTGAACACTTCAACCTGCAAAAAGCATAACTTATAAACTACCATGTGCACAGGTGGCACAAATTGTGAAATCAATCGCCCAACGGCGTGTTACTTCAGTGAAGTTTACCTGAGAATTCAACTTCTCGAAAAAACCCAGCAAGATCATTACTTAAAACACGTACAACACAATCGTCGACGTAAAACACAGGATTTCCGGGGACGTTTGGTGAAGAAGGGGTGTAACAATTACCATAAATAGGTGCAAGAACGGGAGCTTTATCAAAGAAGCTGTTGGCCATGGCGATGGCAAGCGTTTGTTTGGCATCAACATGACGAGGTCGTCTTCTATTATACTGTCACTGCTTCCCCGTAAAATCACAGTGCTTGTGGTGTTTCCACCTTCTTCATATTTCACAACAGTGACCCTAACACTACCAATTTCCTCAACCGAAATGGAATCTACATATCCTAAGTCATCTGCGTTTGGTTGGCTAAGCTTCAAAATAGCAACAACACTAGTGGTGCAACAAAATCGTCTCAATTCAAACTTTGAGCTAATCTTCAGAACCATACGCTTATAGCGTTCAAGAAAATGCAATGTCATTTCTCCAACAGCTGCTCCACTAACAATTACTTTGACACCAGCATCTGAAGAGGATAGCTTGATTACAGCTAGCGATACTCTCAATCTCCAGAACTTCATGCCTCACAGGAACTCAACTAAAACTGAGTTATTATCCACACCAGGGACATCGGACATTCCTAGCAGCTTTGGATTCTGTATACCGGGATGAAAAACCCATTATAGGAGGCCAAGAGGGTCCACCTTTTCTTCTTGGTCCGTATGATACGAGGGAACCTGATGTTCAGTACTATAAGATTCATGTTCAGCCATCTTCTCCACAACTTCATCCTCCTCAGTTGAGTCATTAAGAGCCAATATTCCATCCATTAGATTCCCATCATGCTAATGTTAATGCTCAGATGAATTTCATGCTCCCAGAATATTATTCATCATGATCCTTTTAATCATCAATTCCCTGCAAATTTGATTCGGCCATCTTTCCATCACCTAAGTACTGGACTGGCTACAGCAAATGCAACCTGGCAATTTTCCTAATAAAGAGCTTGTTCAGATGGTTAATAACCATCTTATTCATACCGGGCCAAGAGAGGTGCGAGTGATGATGGAGAGTTGCTTGCAGGCATTGATGTTTTTGAACGGCTTCGTCGAGACCGAAAAGATGTTTGTGGCCTTCGTCGAGACCGTCGAAACCCATTTTCTTCTTCGTTCAGCGACAGAGCAGAGCAAAGCAGAGAAAATCCAAAAAAAAAAATATTGAGGATGTTCAAACATTTTT
The DNA here is from genome assembly GCA_949671775.1 of Mallotus repandus. Lineage (NCBI taxonomy): Eukaryota > Viridiplantae > Streptophyta > Magnoliopsida > Malpighiales > Euphorbiaceae > Mallotus > Mallotus repandus. The sequence continues at coordinate 6,363 of CATIWM010295346.1, forward strand.
ATGAGCTGGTTCGTCTTTATAACCTTAATTAACTTCCTTTTATGGAGCATTTACTTTTTTTATTTTGTACTAAAAATACTGAGGATTTCAGGTCGGAGCTATGAATAACACTGAGTTCAAATATAGATGTAGTTCTGAAAAGGAAGTTGTTGTTCTCTACAGGTTAGCGTCATTGCATGTATTAGTTAGTTGATGCAGTGTAGTTGGAAGTGTCCTGTGTGATTGTTTACTGCTGTTTTGCTTTTAGTTTTCTATTTGGTAGTAAAATGTTAAGAAGAATAGGTATTAAAGTATTCTAATAATGTTGTGTGCAGCGTTGGCGTTCTTACAACTCTTGAAGTTAAAGCATTGCAGCAATGAATGGAATCTTCACAACTGAGAACTTACAATCTTACATCAAGTGATTTGGTCAAAGATCACCTACGCTATTTGGTAATATATTTTCTTACAACGTGTTTGGATTTGTATAGTGAAATTTGAAATGAACATATGCAGACTCATATTTCACATGTTCAAATTTTTGTTCATGTTGCGTTAAAAGTTTAGTTTGTTATGTACCTCTTCACAGATGGGTGGCAGGTTGAATGTTCAAACTAGTGTAAAACACGCGCCTCTTCTATTTGCATATCGGGTGGAGAGTGGTTTATAAGTTATGTTTTCAGCAAATTGAGGTATTCAAATGGCAAAAATATAAGTATAGGTGTCTAAATGGTAAATTCTGTCAAGTTCAGGGGGCTAGCAAGTTATGATTCTCCTTTCCTTAGTTTTGCAGAGATAAGCACTATTTAACACTAAAAAGAATTTGCATCGTCGATGTCATCAGCGCCCAACTATTTTGATCTAGTAAGAGTTGGTGCAAAACATCATAGCTAGAAGTAACAATAAATAAATAATGCAGAAATAACATTTAGAAAAAGTCTAAAAAAAGAGGTTACCTTTTCGATTGAAATTGAGACAAAGTGGAGGAGACTCCTTATTCTGTATCTTATATTATTGATAATAAAATATGATATGTTGTTAATATTTTTTTGTTAAGTAGAAGTAAAAATGGGTGTTTGTGGGGGTAAATTATATGGATGGTTACTAAATTTTGTACGTGATTATAATTTTGTTATAAAATTTTAATTTGTATTTTTTTAGTTACAAAATTTCTATTTAGGATTCACATGCAGTTCTCATAAATTTTTTTTGTCCATAAACAATCTAGTGTTACCATTTTAGTCCAAAATTTGAAAATAACATGCAGATAAGTTCATATATCATCCTTAAATTATAATCATAAATTATTTAAATATAATATAATATACAAATATTTTATTAATAATATATAGTTTATTATATGTAAAAATTAAAAAAGTATTTCAATAAAAAATTATATTTATAAAAAAATTGAATATAATATAATATACAAATATTTTATTAATTTATAGTTTATCTTAAAAAATTTTAAAAATGAAGATAAATTCAAATATTTATTTTATTCTCTAATCAAATAACATTTTTATATTATTTTAGAAATGAAATATTTATCCCTTAAGATAATTTTTAAGTTTTCATTAATTTTTATATTAATATAGAAAATATGGACTTATTTGTATGTTGTCTTCAAATTTTGGACTAAAATAGTATTATTGGATTGTTTGTGGATCAAAAATAATTATAAAACTACTTGCGAACCCTAAATAAAAATTTAGTAACTAAAAAGATATAAATTAAAATTTTGTGACCAAATTGTAATCAAATACAAAGTTTGGTGATCATGTATATAATTTACCCAGTGTTTGTGTTACGACCTAAACCCGGGAGTTATGACTGGCGCTAGGGAATGAGAATTCACATGAATCCGGAACCCGTAGCAAGCGTTAAACACAATTTAAACATTCAACATACGTATAAAAATACCTCAAAATTAAAACTTTAATAATAAAAAGAAAAATCCACATCATATCATAGTAAAATATTTATACAAATATTCAAATACACAATCTCAGTCTACAACATCACATAGTACCACAAGATATACTACTACTGCAGCATCTAATAAAATACAAGAAAAGTTGACAGTTCAAAATTTACATAAGTCAGCCGGAGAAGAAAGAATCCGACGAAGATTACTACTAGTAGGGGTCTGACGAGAAGAATCCTAAAAAATAATTGAGGAGGTCAGACCTCACTGAGTGAATCATTATTATATATATGTATGTAACCTAATACACATACACACAAACATCAATAATAATATTCATATATTTATATTTATATAAATATACATACAATCAACACAGATGCCTTAAAATATTTTTTTGTACTTTGTTTTACTGGAGGATCGAAGCAGAACCCTAAAATTTCCGCAACCTCAATCTCTGAACCTCACTTAAATTCCAAAATATTTCTCCTTTTCCAAATTGATAATGGACTGGCCGCGATACACTGAGTCAATCGAGCTCCCGCAGTCTCATTGTTGGCATGACTAGCCCCGAGACACTAAGTTAACCGAGTTACAGCAGTCACGGTTCTCAACCATAATTCTCAATATATCATTTAATAATCAATCAATAAATCATATCCTAGCATCTAATGTACTATTGCGCGATAATCCTAGTGTAACCCACTAGGTGGCACGTTCTACCGCTATCCTACAAAAATATTTTATTCCAAATAAATAAATAATTCATATTAAATAAAGTATTGAAATTATATAAAATATGCACAGTATCCAAAATACACAAATAATTATGACATTTATATATATAAAACATATATATATAATAATGCTATAATAACAATAATTAAAATGAATGCAATATAACATATTGAAATTCACATTTGTTTAAAACATGGATGCCAATAATATATTTCTACATGTCATGCATGGATATAATAATAACTCACAGGTGTGCACTTCTCTACTCTGGTTCGGCTGGCCCGGTCCGGAAGGCTTAGCGTGCAGTTAAAAGAAATAATAATAATAAATAAATAATTAGAAATAAATTTCTAATTTTATACTTTAGAGATTTCTAAAGAACGACTCAATCTAAGACCCGACTCAACTAGGACTCAAAACTTAAGATCGATCCGATGTCACATTTTACGAGAAATCTACCAAAAATTTGGCAGAGTCTCCTTTGTAAAACAGACATCTCTCTACTAAAAGTAGAGTCGTTCTTGCACGCAAACACACTTCTAAAATATTCACAATTCAACTTCTCGGGTTAGGCCCCAAACTACAATTATTGCCCGACCGAGAACCAACATAATTCACAATCAATAAAATAATATAATAATTTCTCAAATCACCAAAATATCTTATAAAAATATTAAAAAATATTTATTTTCCACATAAATGATAAAATTTTAGTTTTTAATAATATTTTGCTAATAAAATTCACAAACGGAATAAAATTTCATTTTACAATTAAATTAGCATAAATTGTAAATAATTATTAAAATCACTTATTAATATCATAAAATAATAAAATATTCATTTAACTTAAAAGTAATAAATAAGTTTATTTTCTATATATATATATATTTCCAAAATTATCACTAATTAACAATTAATTGAAAATAACTATAAAAATTATTTTTGATACCTTTATTAATAAAAAATAGTTTAAAACCGAATAATTAACAACAATTTCAATTAAAATATAAAAATTGCTCATTTATACTAATTTTTCAAAAAAATCATTTTTCACATAAACCTTCGAAAATTCATAATAAAAATTCTACACATAATTTCAATAAACTTTCTTCACAAAGATTGTTCAAAATATAACAAAGAATTTATTAAAAAAAAAATTCAACCCGGGATTGTCCGAAATAGTACCATAAACAGTAACCCGAACCCGGAAAAATTCAAGATTTTCAGAAGAATAAATAAAAATCATTTTTAGATAGCTCACAATCTCTACAATAATTAATCTCAAAACAATAATATCAAATAAAATCAAATTCAATCTCAAATTAACCAAAAACTCAAAATATTAAAAATCAAATTATTAACAAACATAGTAGTTACCGGAGTCGAAACTCGAAACAGTTTGAAAATTTGAGAGGCCCGGAGGATGAGCTTCCAATAGAGACTAACATCAGCTCCTAGGTTAGCCGGTAACGTCACTGGTGATGTGCTGAACAGTCCAGCACCGAAGGAAGAACGAGAGGAGGAAGAAGAGAAGGAAGGGGAGGAGGTGGCACTGGCTAGCGGCGCTTCAGGAGGAGGCATAACGCTGTCAGATGGCGGTCCGACGTGGTGACATGGCTGGTCAGGTGGGTGGTGGCATTGGTTATGGTGGTTTACTGAAAAAAGAAGAAGAACATGGGAAGAAGAAGAAGAAAAAGCCGATAAAAATGTGCTGACCTTTTTTTTTAAAAAAAAAAGTCAAAAATTAAAAATAATTTAATGGTAAAATATCTCTAATTATTTTTTATTTTTTCCTCTAAAATACACACATAAAAATTTTAAAGTTTATTAAAATACACTAAATCAATAATATTAAAATAATATTCAACACAAATTTAAATTAAATTTCACTAATAATCAAATATCAAAATTAAGAAAATATTTATTAACACTGCAAATTCTAAAATTTAATTTTATAATTTATGAAAATTCAGGTTATAATAATCTTCCCCCCTTA
>CATIWM010295421.1:0-11962 GCA_949671775.1 Mallotus repandus
AAGGAATATAATTCTTTGAGTTTAGTTTGATAGAAAAGGAATGATTAACTTGAGAAGGTGTAGAGAGAGAGGACGAAGAGATGAGGGATGGAAGAGATGAATTAGTAGAAAGAGAAGAGGTTGAGGACGAAGAAGAAGAAGATGATGATGATGATGACAACGATGAGTGGGTAGTCATTTTACTTCCAACTCTGATATCAAGTCAGGAAGGTAATATGAGCTCGTAAAATTGTGTCTCATTATTGTTAGTTTATGCTATTAAATACATGTTGTGAGACATATACAACAGTCCTAAATTATAATGACTTAACCAACGTTAGTTAAGATAAACACTAGCTAAACAATAGCGTAAGATATACATTAGCTTGACATATATGATATATATACTATACCAATCGGTGTATATCGAATGAGGGTACACAAAAGAGGATTCAAGAGTCCACTATGTATATGCACATTACAGTATTGTAACATGTTACTGAAATAATGTCCATGAATGCTTGGCTTGTTAACTAAATCTTCTGCCATGGATATAATGAGATTTTCGGTTTGAGATTCCACGCCCTCATTATTGTTTTCTGTCCTATTAAATGTAAGACCAAAAACACATGTTAGTAAAACAATGAAAAATGATTCTTGTCACATGATATATTGTGAATAATATTATCATGCCCTGCAAAAATTTCTTTTCTACTTCATCATTTTGTTGAATTCTTGAAAAGGATTATAAGAGTGAAAGTGGAAAATAAATTAAAAATTTTATTTTTTTTCTTCTGCAACATATTGTTGTATATAACATTATTATTATTCTAAAATAATTACAAATTTTGGTGTCGTGCTATTTTTATGTAAATTATGTTGTTAATTATATGTAGTTTTTAAATTTTTTATAGATCACCAACTAAAAATAGAAGTGGTAAATTTTTAAAATATAATGAATCAAATTAAAAAAAAATTAGAGAATATTGTACATCTATTGTTTCTATCACATGCAAGAATATTTGCAATTGAAAATCAGAAATTTATTCACAATAAAAAGAATAGAAATTTCCATTAGATAAAGACAAGATTAAATTAACAATTGGCGAGGATATGCAGCCCTTAATGACCATATATAATAATTTTCCCCATATATGAATGCCAATAAGGATATACAATTGCATGTCCAACAACTTCCAGCCAAATATAAAATCGAAAAAGGAGGAAAACACATATTTAAGTAAAAAGAGATGAGCACCACTAAATACAAAAGATAATCACTAAAGGAGGTCCAACCAATAATTCAGCCCTTGTCCTTTGAAAGAGAGACATCAACATTTGTGATCCACTACTCATTACACATGAATTTTAAGTCTATTCTTTCACACTACTTTCACACTACCCCCTCTCCCAAGAAGATTCTACATAATTTTCCTTTTATTTTTCTTATTTTTAAAAATAATTTAGTTGTTTTTTTTATTTTGAATTTATTAGTGTATATATATCCTTACAAAAGTAATTTTCTATCTGATTGTATTATTATAAAGAAAGATAATATATAAAATTTAAAATTACTATCAAAAGTTTAATGATATAATTTCTTTCATGATATTAGTAGTTTGAAAATTTGATTTTTGCTTCCTTTTTTTTTCTAATAAGATAAACGAAAATGAATTAGAAAAAAATATGAAATTGTGAAATATCTCAAAAATTATTTATGATAAAGAATTTTTATGTTCAATCATATGAAAAAACAATCGATCGGACAACCCACAACTCTTATTTAAATGCAAGCTGATGGGCATTGAAGTGAAATCGAAATGCAGATGTGCTTAGTAGCCATTGACCATGGCCTTTTTTTTTTTTTTTTTTTTTAACAGAGACCCACAGTGATGTTGAAGTGCAGGACGTGTCATCGGTCACCACCCACAGTTCAAACTAATATTTTGTTTTAATGGCAAACCCATTCACTAGATAGAGCCCCACCATATCAAAGCAACTTTGACCACCTAATCTTTGTGCCCTTTTTTCCAACCCACGCTTTCGATTTTTCTTTGTTGAAATATTCTACTTTCTAGCTATAATAATTGAGTCTTTGGACTTATTATCCAAGTGATGCAGAGATTATCGGTCTTTTTCCTTCTTTTAAATGGTTGATTTGGCCTTCTTTTTGTGAATTCAGCTCATTCAGTGCTCATAGAAATGAAATGATTGTTGCCTGTGATTTATCAGAGAAAATTTGTCTCCAGTAGGATATATATATATATATATAGAAGTGGCATTTGCTTTCTTTTGTGCAAACCAGCAGCCTAAAACTGTAGACATTTGATAAACTCCATGATGCAATTCAGATTAAATTTTTCAATCAAACATTGTCTTACTTTAAAGTAAACTTTCCATGATCCGTCTTGATTACCTAATAAATTAATGAGCCACGATCTATTGTTCTTTTTACAACACTTTGACTGAGTTCTGTATTTTGTATTCTGCTTGATATTTAACTTCTTTGGCAACTGACTAATGTAATGATTTTCTTTTATATATATATGGACTTAAATCTTATCATGTTCAACATGAATATGACCTATCATATTTATATAATTTCAACCACTAAATTCAAAATCAATAGTTGAGTCCTCCTATTTTTTAAATTTATTTTTGAAAAAATTCATTACGTGACCTCAAACTTATGTGGTTTGTTTCATTGAACCTCTGTATATTTATTGTGTTTTAAAAGACTCTTAAATATTTATTCGATACAACATTTAACCCTTTTTTAATAAAAAAATAGAAAGTAGAATTGATGTGTAAGAGTTCGATGTTATATCAAATAAATGTTTAAGGGTTTGATATGTGTGAAATAAATATTTAACGGTCTTTCGAAACACAATAAATATATAAGAACTTAATGAAATAAATTATGAAAGTTTGAGTGCCAAATAATGGTTTTTCCTTTATATATTTTTCAGTAAATTTCAGCCATTAAATTCAAAATTAATTTTTGAGATTTAAATACGACAGGCCATGTTTATATTTAACATGAAAGAATGTGAATCTCCCGCATTATCATGGAAAATTAATCATTTCAATCAATTAAAAATAATAATTTTTATATTGATCAAAATGACATGATGTTGATGTTGAGTTTGATAAAAATCTATTCATGTTCGTATAGATTTACAGAATAAACAAGTTGAGCACAACTTAATAAAAGTTTAGTATGGTTACTCACAAGCCGACTTAAATAGTAATTTAATGTATTAATATTTTTTTTTCTTGTAATAAATATAAAAACTTATTTAACTTTAGTTATTAGAACAAAACTATAATTTTTTTAAATTTTTTAACTTTTTGATGAATATTATGATTTATAAATTATATTTTGTAAGTCTATTTAGATTTAATTAAGTTAGTGATCAACATTGACTTCCATTTTAATTCAAGTAAAATCATAATCAACATTGACTCGAGAAGAAATAGATACATTAGATCAACGAGTTAGTTAAAATTTTAACTTGACATGGCTCAATTGCACTCCTCGCTGCATCTAAAATGAATTATGTGTGGGTGAACCAAGGGCTATAATGATGGGTGCTACTTCTCCAATGTGCTCTAGTTAGCCCATTGGATACCTAGCCCAATTAGCCCTTTCCTTTGCAGACTTCCTTATTCCTAGGCCGACAACTGTATTTGGTAGATTGTTATCTAGTTTTAGCTATGTGAATCCAAATTGTAAAACTTTTTAGCCTACAATTTGGGTTCTCATTGCCAATGAAACGAAATTTGAACATTTGGGCCATCTGAAAGAAATCACCCTTTTATTCAATTCGAACATCACTCTTCTCTTTTAGTAAAAAAAAAAAGAACATCACTCCTTTCCAGGCTCTAGCAAGCAACTACAGAATGACAACAACAGTTGTTGATAAGTAAAAGCTCAAGTAAAAGCCATTTAGAGAGTTTTTTTATTAGCTTCCGTTCTATTTTTTGGCTAAAACTATTGAGGGCGCAGTTACCAAACGACGCTATAGTTGCGACATCTGTCATTTATCCACTATTATTCCTCTGCGCATCTCTTATTTGACCCCATCTCCTCATTCGTAGCTGAAACTCAATTGCTGCCGTTAAAAACCTAACTGCCTGAATCGGACTCAAAACTGCCACCACATTAATTGCTGTGGATCCTCTAAGCGCATCAGCACTCTCCAACACCGCAAGTATCGCTGCCTTTAACATCTCCACCGCTGCATCCATCTCCGACACTTCTCCATTGATCAACCGCCCAAACTGCCTCGCCAAGTTCAGAATTAGCGGCGAAGCCAGGCTTTCTTGAATTCTCGCCATTCTTTCCGTCAATTCTCTCTCTTCCATCCTGGTCTCAGCTTGGATTCGTTCCATTCTTTCATCTTGTTCATGGGTTAAGTCCCTTACGGACCTGTTAATTAGCCTGAAAATAACTGATGGTTTGAAGTCTCCCAGCCAAAGCAGAGTTCTTTCGAAATAACTCAGCCATGGTGGATTCAAGAAAATGAATGCGTCTTCTCTGGCACCATTCAATTTCTCTTCGCAGTATAGCCTGTAGTGAGAGAACGCTCGGTCAATCAAGTCCTTATGCAGCTCCGTGTTTTCTGCAGTTTCTGGTGCAAGTGAGACTCGTAGCTGCTGCAGCAGAGTTTCTTGCTGATTGAACCAGCCATTAAAGAAGCTCTCAAAATGTTCACTTAGACTTACCATGACAACGAGAGACCACGGAGCTGCTTGACATGTAAAAAACTAAAAACGACATTTTTATATATATATACATGGAATTAATGAAGGTCGGTTTTCGAACTTTTTTTTGGGATCGCCAAAGAGAGAAGTCGGCTATTGTTTTAAATTCTTTGATTTATTTGCTTCCTCAGTAAGGCTGTCAATTATTGGTGAATATGGTCAACAAAAAAACCTGTGCTAATCCGTTGCTGGTGTGCGGTGCAATGGCGGTGCAAAGTTATGCGAGTAGAGAATCCACAAGTGTTATTAGTACCGACACTGACCCAACGGGGCAGCTCCTTCCTTCAGTATTGCTGGTGGCTTCTTCATTCGCCTTCCCAAACTCAAGAAACAGTGAGTGCGTCACTTGTGCAGCTGATGACATGCCAAGTTATTTCTTTCTATAGGAAATTAATTTATAACGCATGCATGTATATATAGAGATGACCCACCTTGAGGCCTCTCTGAAGCTTAGAGCTTCAGCAAGCTGAGAATCCATTTGACACGCTGCTATGAAGCTACCTCGCGAATCCCTGATGATACAACCGAATCCCAGCCTATTTTGCACTTTGAAGACTGCAGCATCAATGTTGCACTTCATCCAGTCCTAGGGTGGTTTCTGAATTTTGAATAGCTGAATTTGTACATGCTCAATTTTACTACGAAGGTTGGCACAATCGCAATCGGGTTTGTAACAAAACCTTTTTGCTTTGCTTGACTTGAAAAAAAAAAAAAATTTACAAAAGATATCCATTTTTTTAGATCTGATTTCCAGTAAAGGCAAATTCTGCGTCATGACGATATGGTGTCATTAAGCATAGTAGCCATTAGATCTAGAGAATGTATTTAGGACCGTACAACCTAAAGAATCTGTTTGTATTCAACAGGTGAAGGAGATCGCAGGTTGCTTCTGTTAAAAAAAAAATTAATCTAACGCAGTTTGGGGTTCTTCTTTATCTCATTTCGCCGTAATACCGCGTCTCGTCTCTACATTCGCCCCTCATCATCACTTGCTTTCTGCCACACCCTGCTGTTAACCGTCTCTCCCTTCTCTCTCGACACACCATAGCCACCCAACTTGCAAAGTCATTCCTTACCCGAATCAGACTCGTTGAACCCCAACTAAATTCTTTCCTGCACGTATCAAACAATGTGTTGAAACAAGCTCAAGAAATTGATGATAGGATTGACAAGGGCTCTGATTTGGGTCCTCTTGCTCGTCCGCTTGTTGGGTCCACCGTATCATGCAACGGCTGTGAGGAAAATGAAGGAAATGGGTGCTATTGTTGTGGGTAAGACTAATTTGGATGAGTTTGGTTTAATTTATGCTTTAATTTTTGTTGTTATCTGCTAAAATTTATGTTTGCTTGCCGCTAGCAACTGCTTGGGTCTGTTTGACATCATTATTCCCTCTGATTTTCAAACATTCCAATAGAAAGGCATCGATACAATTAGGAGTTTATTGTCATTTGCTATTAGAAAGGAAGTATATTCTCATTTCTCATTAGAGTAGGAAGTACATATTCTGTATTCTCATTTCTCATTAGAGTAGGAAGTATATATTCTGTGTGTGGTTGTGGTATTCTTCTACCAAATGTTTTCAACTTTTTCAATCTTTAAGTTTCAACTGATAGCAGTTTTGGGCCGTCTTTCTTAGTTTTAGTTCTTTCAGGATTTAAACTCAAAACTGCTGAAATCCGAAAACTATATCACCAAACGACAAGCTATTAAGGTATGAAGATTCATTGGTGTTCCACTTACATTCTAACAAATCACAAAATAGCATGACCTGCACAGAACTTAATCCATGCACAATTCCCAGTTCAGGCCCTTTTGAGTTGAATGGTTAAATAGCCAAATTTGTTGCTTTCAATTATTTTTGCAAGAAATGTATTGGGCTGTAAAGTTTTTGAGTTTTGTAGTATAAAAATCTCTTATTCAATAATGTTGTTGGATCACATTGTTTATTTGCATGGATTGGAATTCGTTAAATGTGCTGTTCCACTGTACAATTTGTCCTTGTAACATTGTTATGTATTACTAGTATTTGATACTTTTGTTTGATTTCGGGATTCTTCTTCATGCCTTCATCGATCCACTTCAAGATGCAAATCTCTTGATTTGTCTTTTGCCATGAGATGCCTGCCGATAATATTTGTTGGTCCTGCTTGGACCATGCATTATATTGAATACGTGACACTGCAATTTATTGAGATACTGGTCCTAAAGCAGATGAGCTGCATATGTCAGACATCCAGTGCAAAATGAAATATGGCTTGTAACTGTAGTTGGATATTCTTATTATATTTTGAGGAACTATTGTTTTTAGTTTGGTTGTAGCTTGTTTGCTGAAAGCTATTGATGGGAGCATGGATGAATTGATTTGTAGTTATGCATGTGGAGCATTAATGGATGGGAAAAAAAGAAGTCAAGGTTCATACAAGCACCACCAGGCTTCTTTGCATTCTCTTCCTATGTTGCAGGCACCAATTACAAGTGGTTAGTTGGCAGTTTGATGTTTTATCTTGCTTGCCGCCTTTTTTTTTTTTTTTTTTTGAGATTTTGAGTTGGGTGATGTGCTGCTTCTTTTGTATTTTGATTTCCACTAATTGGCTAATTTAATAGAACTAATTAGCTCAATTCTCAATCTTTTTGCATTAACCAACTCAGTCTGTTAAGGTGTAAGGCTGGAATACAATCACTTTATATTCTTGGAAATTATTAACACTTGATAATGTTGCATGTTCTAATTGTTGTAGGTGTTTTGAAGGGGATTATTATGGAGGTTCCCCCACTTCAAAAATCCAAGCGTTCTTTCTCTTTGCATTTTTGTACACTCTGGTGGTTGCTGCCATGATTGAATATGCTAATGATATCCTTAGAACCCGTGCAAGAACTGATTATGCCAATGAGCCAATATTATGTCGAGGGCCCCCATTCCAGATTTGTGTAATCGGGACTGCCTGACTAATCTGCTGCTTCTGCTCACAAAAAATAGTGGAATATACCAGTTCAGTGTTCTTGGGAGTGCTGCTCAACATGGGCGAATTCAGGTTGTTTACCGCATTTTGCCTGCCATTCTCATTTTATTTGTACTATTTGAGTGGATCATCAGGTGAATTCAAATGATGTATATTGAGGATTTGTTGTGCTTGTAAATCCATCAACAGATATACCTTCTACTATACTAAAATTATCGTATGGTTCAAGTACAAGCAAGCATCTAGGCCAATGTGGAATTGTGGCACAACACCACATAAAGGCTGACTAATAAAGAGAATAGTTGTTAATTTATAAATAGTTGATAATTAATAACGTAGATAATGTTGATCGGTTTTCTCACATGATAACTATGGGCAGTAAGGCAGCAGAAGTTAAGAGCATTCAAAAAAAAAAAGGCCAACCAATTGCCTATCATTAACTCAAGAAATATCAGTGCTTGGAGTGGAAACTAGAGCAAGTTCCCATCTTGTAGGATCAAAATCTTTTGCTTGACCAGCACCAGCACTGAAAGTTAAGAGTAGCATCTGCACCACAAGAAATTGAATCATAACCACACTGCACTAACAAAAACATAACCTTTGAAAAAGACATAATGTACCAAACTATATTCATCATAAGCAGAGGGAAAAAGATATACACAAAATTTGTGGCACCTATGAGAGCATTAACACACATAGCAGTGATAGGCTATGACTTTTGTGCAACCTACTTCTCTCTTGTCTTGCCAACAGAAGTGTTCAGGTGCCTGTTAAAATTTCAATTCCTTCTATTTTTTTCTTTCTTTTGCCTATATGACATCATGCTCTCAAGATAAATTCTCATCAACTTCAGCTGCATCAATGCAAAGCCTCCTGAGTCCTGACACCTCCCATATTATTTTTCCAATGCATTTAACACCACACTACACCATTTTTCTGCACCTACTTGCACTCTACCAGAAATAATACCATGGTTGTGATCCATAATTTCATAGCAATTGTGTCATTTTCAATTTATCATAACAAAATTTAAGGGTCTCCTCTAAAATGCAACTCATTCCAATAAATGCATAAATAAATGAAAAGCAAAAACTTAAAGGGAAGTAAATTCTATTTAAATGTGGAAATCAATCAAGCAGCCCCAAAAATGTTAACTTATTAACATAATCACCCCATCATCATTAAAGAAACTATCAAAAAAAATTCCATCTAAAGGAATAAATTAAATTCAAATACGATTCAACAAATCTAACAATCAATAGCAAAAGACAATCTTTTTAACAATTAAAAGAAAATCCAGCTCATAAAATTCAGTAGTAAATACTTTAGAGTAATGCACAATGTGGTCATAATCATGACACAAGCAGTCAGGACAGCCGACGAGCTTTCTAAACACAATGTTACAAAGCGGGTCCCGTCGCCACCGGTCTGGGTCTCGACCTGTCACCTTCTCAGCTTTTTTCCAACATTGCCGCTTAACACTGTAAGGAAAACTCCTAGGTTCAATACTTGAATTTGTGTAATCTTGAGAGATATAGAGGTCCTCAACGAGGGTAAAAGTATCTTGTTCTGTCACGAGCTGGCGATCTAGGAGAGTGGCTGAAGATGTATGCGCAGACTAGGGAGACCGGGGTGGAGAAGAGTCGAGTGTAGAGGGGAATCAGGTGGTGGTGTTCGTTCGAGGTGGTCTAGCCGGCGAAGACTGGCGGGTTCGCCTTCTGGGCTTGTCGTTGGTGGTTGGATTCATTTGTTCTTTCCTTCCTTTGTACTAGTGTAAATTCAAAAGCCTCATAATCATGACATCATTTTCAAATATTACCTTTAAATTTTCATCAGGATTTGGAAATATAAAGTTCCTTTCTAAAATCCACAACGAAGGCTAACAAAAATATCTCATGTTAGTCGATAAGAAAAGATTTTTTTTTTTTTTGAACGAATCTGATATCAGAGATGTAGAAGAAGAAAAAGAAAGAAAGAATGTAAGAGCATATCTACCGGTACTTTTTAAAATAAAAGGAATATTTTAAATAATAAAAAATATTTTAAGAAAATTTTTAATATAAAAATAAATAATTTTATTTAAATTTAATATATTTTTTATATTTTATTTTATTTTAAAAATATTTAATTTTAATTTTAAATATTATAAAAAAATTTAAGGAATAAAAGAAGTTAATAAAAAATAAGGATATATATAGAAAATAAATGTGCATTAATTAATCTTTGTATAAAAGATGAAATAGAGAGTAAATTTTAGCTCTTTACATATAAAGAGTCAAACTCACTTTTTAATCTATAATTTAGAGATAAAAAATAAATTAGAGTTCTGTTTTTTATAATTAATTTTATAATAAAAAATTTATATAAAATAAAAAATGTATTAAAAATGCTCTAAGCAGTAAGATATTAACGTGAAAATTCCCAAATTCAAAGAAATTTTAGGTTACCGATTAATTGGGTAAAGAGAAAAAAAAAACCTGTTTTACCAAAAAGTGTCAGTTAATTTTTTATGACATAATATCATGGTAACACCATAAAATACCCTTCAGTAAAATATCCACTTTTTCTAAAACAATTATGCGCATGTCCTAATTTTATTAAAAATTACACGCGTACCTACACTAGTCTTCTTCCCTGCACTGCCTCTTCTTCCGTGAGCCACCCTCCTTTTCTCTCCTTCTTTCTTCTTCTTCTCTCCCTCATCACCTTGCTTCCATCAAACTCGCCCAATCCAAGATTGGGATTCCATCAAGCAATTGAAGCACCTCAAGTATCTTCTTCAGTTCTCTATTTCTTTAATTTCATAAATAAGAAACAATTTTTTTGGTTAATTAGATGTTCTCTGTTGGTTTCTTGATTTTTTTTTTTTCAGAAATGAGAAACAATTTCTTGATCTGTTGGTTCATCATGGTTTTTGGTACCATATCAACTTCATCGCCAAGCCCAAAAATGATACTCAGTGCAGTGATCCCTCTCCTAGACTCTTTTTGCCTGAACTATGTGCTCCTTTCGGTTCCATTAAGCCATTTGTGACTGCATGTTCTCTTGTGGACTGCAATGCCTCTGGTAATTACGCATTACTTTTCTTTTAGATCATAAATTGGTTGTTATCTATTTTTTTTGTATGATTTTTGTATTCGGATAGAATTTACGAGATAGGATTTTCTTTTTGATCTGAACAATTCATGGTTCTCACAAGAAAAAAAGGTAAAATCTCAGTAATGTTTTTCCTTCATTTTCTTTTTCTCGGTAGCCAAACAAATCGATCTAGTATATAATTACCGAGAAAGCTCTATTGTTTTTACTATATGTAAAATTCCCAAGTGCATATCCAGTTACTGTATTAGATGAGTTATTTTTTATTTGAATTATTTTTCTTTAAAGAGATATGTATTTTTTTTAATTGTTCAGATCTGTACTTTATATACATATACACACACATATAAGCTAGGAAATCGTGTCTTGATTGCTACTGAGTTGTTGGGTTTTTTTTTTTTTTTTTTTTTTTTTTGTTGGTGACAGTACAGATTTCTAGAGATGTTACGTTACTGGTTTTGGTTTTGCTAGCTAGCATTGATCACACTCCTCCACTTCCTAAGAAAAGAAAATTATGGGGAATGTGGAATCCCCACAATGCTTACATTAAACATCCTGGAGCTTGTTAGTCTCTTTGAACTCTTCTTGAGGTTCCTGGAGTTCGGAAGCTCCAAAATTGAACTCGCTGAAAAAGCTTATTACAGTTAACCATGTTCTTTTTCTATAGAGTCCATTTGTTTATCATTTTTGCAGGTTGTAGCTATGGAGATTTAGTGGCGCCTAAGATCAGCTTGTTGATGGGTATGCTTTCTTGGGTTCCTTGCTTTGAAGCTGTTTTTAACGTACTGACTTGGAGTTTGGATGTGCATAATGACTAGGTGGCTCGAGTGAGGGCAGAGAAGGCTACTAAGCGCAGGCCTTTGGTATTTGTGACTGCTATAAATTGGTTGAGCGCTAGAAAATCTACTTTGTTTTTTTTTTTTTTTAGATTTCTTGATCTTTTTCATCAAGATTTTGACATTGCTGGGAATTTTTGAGTTTTTTTTTTCTTTGTTCGACATCCCTAAGGAGGACAAGCACTGATGTTTATATGAAAGTGCTGCAGTTTTAGTGATTTTTTTCATCTTTTCTCTTCATTTGATGCTTTAGATAAATAAAGTTGTATAAATGTTCAAGAAGCTGTATAAATTTAGTGATTTCATGTTTTCTCTTCTTTTGAT
>CATIWM010295459.1:0-17409 GCA_949671775.1 Mallotus repandus
TTCTCTCACCCGTCCCCCCTTATCTCTACCCAAAACACCCCCTTTTTATTTTTTTTCTTTCTTTTCTTTATTCCCACAAAAAATCATCCTTTTTTTTCTTTTCCTTTTCCATTCCCCCAAAAATCCCTCTCTTTTTTAATAATAATATATATATATATATATATATATATATATATATATTTAGGCTTGGACTTTTGATGGGCTTTTGGCCCATTAAGGGAAAAAAGCTGGACTCTGCACTATTGAGCTCATTTTGCTTGGATTTTCATTATTGGGCTTTGTTCGCAAGCCGGCCAAACCTGAGCATCCACAGTTTGCCCCATGTTACGGGTAGATCAAACCGAATGTCTACAGTTACCATAAATTTTTAACTTTTAAAGTGAATACTCAAATACGAAGATGGACACTTATAAAATTTTTTACTTAATAACTTTAGAGTTCAACATTTAATATATATTTATTATGAAAAAAGACAGTTCTCAAATTTTTGGCTTCATAAATAAGAAATAAAATATATCATATTAATTTTACGTTTTTTAATTTTTGTTACCATAATTTTTTAGTTATAATAAGGTTAACTTTTAAAATTATTAGATTAGTATTATAGTATATATATTGTTGTTTTAGTTGAAAAATAATACTAAATAAATATATGAGTGATTTAAGATAAAAAATATATAGTATATAAATATTTTTAGAATTTGAGTAGTTTTGAGATATGTATAATAGTATTTTAGTTAAAAAATAATACAAAATAAATATATGATAAATATTTTATTTTTAATAAAAATTACTCTCTTTGTTCTATTTCAATTGTCTTTTAAGAAAATAGAATTTGTTCTACTCCAAATGACTTTTTATATTACCAATAAAAAAATAAAATCTTTTTTTTCAATTTTACTCATATCTTGATTTTAGAGTAAGTTTTCTATTAGAGTAATTGTAATTCACACTAATTTTTAATTTTTTAAAAGAGGGTTATATAGTCATTACACTTATAATTATGTCTATCAAATAGAATTTTTAATTTTTATGATACTATCTTAAATGACAATTGGAATGAAACAAATGGTTTGACATAACTCAAATATGAAAATAGACACTTGTGAAATTTTTAATTTAATAAATTTAGAGCTCGACATTTAATATATATATATATATATATATATATAGAGAGAGAGAGAGAGAGAGAGAGAGAGAGAGATTTATTCATTCAAATAATTTTCTACAAATATCGTATTTTAAAATTAATATATATATATATATGAAATTTTTTGTTACGCATGTATTCAAACTGTTTCAAATATTTATTATTTTTTTCTAATTAACAATAAGCCTATTCTTGTTTTATGTCAATGTGACTTTTCTTAAATTATATATGTTAAATTTTTAAAATTTACAATATTTTTCTATTAAAAATGTTTAAAAATATTTTTCAATTTTTTATTAAAAATTTATAAAAAAATTTATTTTAAAATATGCATGTACTCTATTGTATGTAAAAAAAACATAATTCTATTACATAAAAACATTACTCTTTTTTCCATAAAAAATTATGTCTGTTATAAATAAAGCATCTATCTTTTATTCAACTAAAAACAACTTTCTCTTTTCAATTTAACATAAAAAAATTAAAAAGAAACTTTTAATCTATTTTTTACATTTTTTTATTTTATTTATTCAATTATTATTATTACTATGCATATTAAAAATACATACATACTCTTAATAAAAAATCAAATAAAATTATTGCAATAATTTTTTAAGTTCTCAATTTTATATTTAATTAATATGTAGTTTTTAATTTACTGAAATTACTTAATTAATTATTTTAAAATATATATTTTATTTGCATTCCGCAGTTGACTAGTTTCATGGTAATTCAAAAACAAATAAGAACTCAATCTAAAAATATATCTACAAAAATTTAAATCTACAAATTTATATACTTCTTTAATTTTACTCTTTTAAAAGATTAGTATGAGTTGGCAATTTTTTAAATTAAAGTAAGAGATAATAATTTTGGTTCACTTGACAGACGTAAAAAGATCATTAGCCTGCTTTATACATAGGGAGAATTGCTATTTTTCTCTTATGTTTCGGCGTAATACATTATTTCATTTCTAACATTTAAAAAAATATTTATTTATCCCTGACATTTATAACAGTATAAACTCGTTAGTTCCTCTGTTAGGGATTAAATAGTACACGTTGCAAATGTCAGGGATGAATAAATATTTTTTCAAATGTCAATAATGAAATAGTGTATTAGGCCAATAACAATTATCCCTTATACATAAAGCTAGGAATATATATACACCATACATACACATTGGCTCAATAACAAATTTTACAAAATAAATTTGCCTCTGTTCTCCACCAGCTGAAATTTTTACAAGCCATTCCAAAAAGGCAAAAAATAACATCTTACAGGGCAGTTAGAACTAAGCAACATGTACCACTTCAATTATGTGGAAGATGCAAAAACTGTTCCACTATTCTACAACAGACGGACAGGTAGATTAAACTGAAGCAGAACATTTAAACATGATACAATTTTGTTATTTTATATATATTTCTTCACAGTATCTCTGATAACTCACTCTTCATCTTCTGGGGACTTCTTCAAGTCTTCATTTCGAGGACCTGTGTCTTTTCCTGAAGAATAGGCACTTCCGGGAACCTTGACTAAAAGCTCATCCTTCACTGCATCCTCTTGTATTTCAGAATTTCCTAGGCCCTGAAAAAGATTTGCTCAGGCTAGTATAAAAATCACATTTTATGATGCCTAACACTTGCAATAATTAACAAATTCAGAACATTTGTTAACAGTCCCAGTATCTCAGAACTTACTTTTGAGCTGTTGCCACTCTCTATCTTCTGGTGACTTTTGAGGTTGTTCATGATTTTTTTGAGATTTGCTTTGGCCTCGGCCCTTGTTATACGTCTTTCAGCGCGCTGTGCTGCCGTGATGTCGTAATGGCATGCTACACATAGAGTTCTCATATTCTCTAGTCTGCATTCACCTGCAGAATTTGGGAACAAGATAGACTATAAAACCAAGACTTAACAAAGCAAGGCTACCTAAAATGTTTTAGGGAGCTAAATTGATCATTAATATGGCTTCAAACACAAATCCAGTCAAACCATAACCTAGGTCAGATATTTTAATTCAGGAATTTGTATTGACATTGTGATCTAAAAGGTCCATTCTTGGCATACTTAATCCTAAATACTCGAATATGTACCCAAAATATATGAAACTTAAAATAAAAAAAAATAAAATGAAATAGCACTCTAAATATATAATTGAATGGAATTCCAGAGTCTCCACGCAATTTAGTTCAACATCCCTCAAGTTAACAATTTCGTCGCATAAATCCTTGAATATTCATTTTAAGATGGAACATTTTCATACCTCCACCCCGATAGACAGGAATAATATGGTCTGCATGCCATGCATTGCCTTCAGATGGAGCATTTACAAGCTTATCAACCCTGCAGACATCCAATAATAAAGTGATGTTCAACAGTGTTTATTAACAATTTGGTAATATTGATAAGGTATATTGGCATGAAAAACCCAATAAGGAAACCTCTGTAACAACAAAATCTTAATATTAAATGAAGAATGGCTGATCAATCCACAGCGCAATGTATGATATTAAAAATCCAATTCCTTTATATTAGCCAATCATTTCGCACAGGTGCACACACTGAACAAAAAGTCATACCATCAATGCCTTTCTGAAGCAAGCTCTAAATGTAGGGGGGAAAAACCAATTACCGTCACACACCAATCATTTCATATAGGTGCATAAAAGAGAATAAAGTAGTCATACCATCAATGTCTTTCTGACCGGGAGTGAATATCCCATAGGGCAAGGATAACTCATACAATGAGGGAAGATAGGCTTGGCAAAATTGTTTTGTTGTGGTATTGTGGATTAGGATATGTCTCCAGTCCAAGACTTAGATGAAGGAAACTCAATATAAAGAACCTTGTTGTCATCCAACAGCAAATAAATTTGACACTAGTATTCACTTTGACTTACAATTTCTTCCGACTTGCCACATTTGGTGCTACCTTCTCAATATACTCTCTTCGCCTCTCCAATGATAAAGGTATTATGGTCTTCACAAGTTTATGGCAGTCTAATTGGCAATTCGTGCAGACCCCATGTTCTATTTGAAAAAGTTCCTGGAGATAAGAAGTTAACAACAACAGTTGTGTGCTGGATTGAATGATAAACAATGAAAGGCAAACTTTCAAACAGCACTCCAAGTCTACAATGTAATTATCCCATTTCCATTCAAATAGGCCAAAGGTAAGCCAAGGTAAAGTTCCTTAAATTACTCCTAGCCCCAAATGAACTAATGGAAAAAGGTGAAAAAGTAACGTTATTCAATGTAAATACTTTGATATAAATCATTCCTAACCTGTCGAAGGGATCTACTACTAGTTCTAATGCGATATTCTTCATAGCAGCTAAGGTTACAGAAAAGATCCTCAAAATATTCAGGAGTCTTTGCATTGCTGCCCCTGAAAGTAAACAAATTAACCTTTTCAGTAAGCAAAATATAACGAAAATGCCAAGAGAAAATATGCACAGTTTCTACATATACATTAGGCATACAACTAATTAAAAAGGAAATGGGCAGAAGAAAAAGAGGAAAAGGGAACAAAACTAAGAAAAAATGCAGTAACTAAAATAACAAAACAACTACAGCAAGTGATAATTAATTTCGGCCTACATGCATGGTGTTTGACAGAGTTTACAAAGTGGCTCATCCATTAAGGTCCAACCCTGCATGTATTCCTTTTCCTTCTTGCCGTAGCCACTTGTCATATTTACTTTTTTCCAAACGGCACCAGATGGTAAAGGATGGCTAATCTCAAGCCATGGTGTCATGCGTCGTTTACTTCCCCCCTTCAGCAGTCCCTATAACAGAGATTTAATCAATTGTTACCATAAATAGCCACATTCATTAAAAAAAAAAAGTCACATGAGTTGATTTTTTTTTTCTTAAGAGGATATGAGAAATGATGTTCTATTTTCAATTTCTTTTCCTTATCCCTGTCTTTTTTCCAATCTTCAATAGTGTTTATAGATGTTACAAGTGAGAAATAAAAGTAATAGTTCATGCGGACACACCTTAGAACCATGGTTAATATTTTCATTCAAGTAGCACAACTCAATAGACAGAGGAAGTTGCAAAGTCTTTCCAGTTAGTTTCCTTTTCTCAATGGGCCTTAATTTATTCCACTCATCAATGAACTTAAGAAGCACATGCTTATATGCTAGGTTCCCCTTGAATAAAGATCTAGCAGCTGATTCATCATTATCATTGTCCAATGGAGAAAGTGACACAAGTTCCTCTGGTCGAAAATTTTCGAATAACGGCTGTGGTCTTGAGTTTGTTCCTGAAACACAGGAATACAGGTGAATCCTCCCAGTATATTTGCTCACCTGAAAAGAGATAAAGCTAATTATTCAACCTGAACTCTGTTGCATGCCTTTCACATCTTTTCTTATGGATGCTTGTTGTAAAACCATAATCACTCGCGCAATCAACTGATAGGCCCTTATTTGATGGCTTTAGGATGCCTACATTAAAGTTGCAGTTACAATGTCCAGAATTTTCCAGGATACATATGTCCAAATATTTCAAGACAACTTCAACACAAAATTATGTGCAATCAGATGAATGTAATGCTAAAATGAACAATGATAACTGAACCTTGAATAACAAAATACCACATTGAAGAAAGCTATTTGAAGAAGCAGCCCCTAAGGTGTCAGTAGTTAAAAAAAGAAAACTGCATTTCGACAGCTTAAATTCATCAAACTTCAGTCATCTATGTACCCAGCCTTAAATTGAGTGCGGCAAATTCACAACTTGAATAGGTGTCCAAAACTGTGTCATATAAAATCTGAACTAGGTGAAACTTTTAATGGCCTTCCCAAGCTTTTTGAACACATTGACAGCTGAGGTACAGCGTACAAGAGACTCTCAAATTTTTTAACTGATTCATAAGTCAATCTTATTCATTTTCCTCCCAAATCCGAACTTTGGTCACTTGACAAGCCTTTCACAGAACAATAGAACCACAAATAATCAGTTACAATGGATTTAACTGGACATAATTCAATAAGAACCGCCCAGGCCTCTTGGCCTGGGTGGGAAGGCTTCCCCCTTAGGAAGCCCCCCCGTGAGGGTTCGAACCCCATGGGCGCCCCCCTCCCCTCCTTCGGTCCAAAAAAAAAATTCAATAAGGACCAAATAATAAAGAGCTTATGTCTGATCGTAGATGAATTTCACAATTTACATTTAAACATTAGAATATAACAGTTACAGGACAAAAGTTAGAACCAAATCACCAAATACATGCATAAATGGATAGACATACTAAAATGCAATGCATATACAGATTGAATTTCATAATTTGCAAGGTCAATCAGTTTAAGGCTACAGTACACTATCAAAGACAGCAAATGGAGCAGTCAAGTAGAAATAGCTTCGAGCAAGTTTTTGTTTATCTATACCTCAAAGCGCAGAGAATATACTTGGTTGGAAAAAATTTCATCAGCCTCATTTTCCAGAACAGGTCCATGGTTGTCCATTTCATTTGTCTGAGGACAGGAATTTTGTTCCTGCATTTTTCAGATTGATAAAGCAATTCTCTTTGCACAAATATAAAAGGAAAACAAGAAAAGTAAGATTGTCACCGCTATTGAGAAGACCAAAACTTATTTCACAGTATACCTTTTCAGACTGATGCACACTTCCCTTATCCAACATAGAAGATGAAACTCCATCAAGACAGCTAATTTCATTTTCAGAAACATCTTTCTCTAAGTTTTCACTTGCAGCAAAATACTCAAACAATTCTTGATCAAGAACCATACTAGCCTTTTCCACCTGTGAAACTTATGTATTAAGTTCACATGAAAGCAAATTTAAATAAATAAATAAAAGATAAAAGATATGCCTGAAACAAAAATTAAAAAAATCATGATTTCTCAGTTGCACCTCAAGTTGAAGATCATCAGTTTGACTGGCACTGGCAATAGAACTAGAGTGTTCTTTGGTTCTATCAATTAACATGGCAGCCATTTTATCATGGGTTTCAAACAGTTGACTATTCTGCATAGAACCAGAAACTTCGGCAATGCAAGATTGCTTGGCATATGAACCTTTCTCCATATCCTGATTGTTAGTACTTCCCTCATAATTACTTGTCTCCAAATAAGAAACACCATCAACCTGCCAGTCAGATTACTTAAGTTAAACCTTAGAAAAAAAAAAAGTGAACCAGAACCCCACCGCCCAATCAATCATATGAATAAGACACGCAAACTAGGGAAGGATTCAGAAAGCAATCAAAGTTCATATTAAATTTCAAACATGTGCATCTCTACCAATATATGTATCTCACAGAGTTGGGAGATAAAACTGCTAACTGCTATACATTCTCTTTTTAATTTTTATTTTTTAAAAAAGAGAGGAAAACATATAACCAAAGTATGATGCTTATTTATGATCTAGGCCACATGCAAGAATTTGAATCATTGTTACACTTATAGACAGCAAGAGGTATATTAACAAGATTTTCCACATACTCCGTGCTTTGACAATATAATGTTAGGACAAAAGAAACGCATACACAATCTAGAAGAAAATTAACCCAAAAATAAATAGAGAAAAGCAAGAAGAAAAAGGTACTGGTATCTCTGGCACTGCATCATATTTTCCATTTGTAGTAGATGAAACACGATGTAGACTCTTGTTTAAATATTGCCAATGTCTTTCATCCGTAGTGTCCTGCAATATTATAAAAATTACTTAAGTGTTCAAGAAAAATAATAGTGAAATCTGTTGGAAACATTTACAAAAGTGATGTACACCTTTGCACAGAAGATATATATGTTGACTGCATTTGTTTGTCCTCGTCTATGAGCTCTATCCTCAGCCTTCAGAAACACCAGTTTCAAAAGAAATGTACATATATATCAAAGATCATGAACATGAAAAAACAAATACCGTAATACAAGATGCACAAAACATGCATGCTTTATGAACTTGTCCATGAATTTTATTTAACATTAAAAGCATCAATCTAAGCAGAAAGGTGAATATTAAAGGATTCGCAGTCAGAGATCAGATCAGGAAAAAAAAAATTAAAAGAAAAAAAAACTTAGATCTGCTGGAGAATGGAGACAAGTATGAAAACAATATTAATGAGCTGACATTGAATTACGGCAAAAAAGAATTTACAATTCAGTCATCCTTCTCATTGGCAGTTCTTTATTTATAAGCAAGTTCTATATATTGCTAACATAGTGTCCTCATTCTCCCAAGCTGACCAAAACCAGCAAGTCAAACCTGAAGCATTAGTGATGGCGACTGAGGCAGCTCCAAGAACACAACATTTTGAGCTGAAGAGAAATCAAGTCCAACACCTCCAGCTGTTATACCAATAATTGCAATCTTAATCTGGTAAGAAGAGGACGTGTTAGGGTATGCATTTTGCAGTATTCAAATATTATCCTGGACACTGCAGGCTCCAAGGATGGCACGTGCGTAAAACATTCCATTTACATTGCAAGCGAGTGAAAACCATGGTTTGATCCATGATGTTCAAGTCACTTTGAAGCAACCTACAGTTGCACCAACAGGCCCAACACTCACCCTTTATTTATTCAAATAATAGCTATATTGTTATACTGTTATAGAGACCGAAGTCCTACAAAAAGGCATGGGCATAGCTAAACAGTTTTGAAATTGTTATGGGATTTCAGGTGAACTCTTTTGTTGGAGTCAATATTTATTCAAACAAGAAAAATTTAAAATGCAACAAGAGAACCTTGATGTCAGATTTCAGTCAGAAGTTTCAAGAAATCAAAACAAACGGCTATAGGAGAGAGGAAGACTATAATCACAAGATTTAACAAATTGGAAGAAGAAAGAGGAATCTCGAATTTTAATTGGGTTCCAATATACTTGTAACAATTTAGACAGTTTGGCTGGACAAGTGTTTCAGGATCTTTAAAAATTAAGTTTAGACTTTAGATTTTGCATTTAGCATGCAAACCTTTTTTTGCTTTTCTGACTCACTGTGGGTGTTTGCTTTTATGATGTTCAAGGTGATCTCCCTTGCAATTAATGCTTAGAACAACAAGAAGGCTCATCTTTTTTCCCTTTTAACCTTTTGTCTTTCCTGGTTTGCATAGCAAAGGCAATCTTAACCTCTTCATTCTATCTAGTCCCCTGTCTCTTCTTATTGCTGAAGTTTTCTAAATAAAAATTAGATGTGATCTAAACCAATCAGGATGTAAAACCCCAAAATATTTTAAGACACGGCAAATGAAGAAACAGAAAGGAAAACTCTATCGCAATCAAGTCACATAAATGAACAAAAAAAAGGATGATACTAGCCTCATTTGATGATTGGAATGACCGTACAGCTAATTGCCTGTCTCTAGCAAGTGTGTTTCCATCAATGCGAACAAAACCAACCCCTTTGTCACATATGAGCTTCTGGCCAATTCAAAGCAACAAATTTACAGTAAGAATAACAACTATCTGTCAAACATTGCTGGATTTAAAGACAACTTGAGGCCAAAATGCAAAAATAAGAACAGTGATGCTAAATCCAACAAGCACAGAGAATAACAATTTGCCACTACAAGCCTCATTTAACATTTAGGAAATAAAAATTTGCCACTACTCAGCAACAAGTGCCAAACATTTCTGTATTTTGGATTTTATGGAAAAATAGCTCTATATCCCAGTTTTCCTCAATCAGTGCTAGATATAAAAATTATATTAATTCATCAAAGGTGGAAATTTCTTGTCAATTGCTGAAGCCACTAACCAGTGGGCCAAGTTGGAGAAAGAGGTGAAAATAAATGGGAACAAAAGAATATGCCAGCCAAACAACAGCCAATTTGAGCGATATAAGATTAGAATAACCTCATAATTTAGGAATTAGCAAATAACAACCCTTCCTCAATTCCTGTAAATGTAAAAATTCATGTGCATGATGTGATTCGATAAAGCTTGGCTAAAAATTTCAGACATTTTCTCCATTTTAACTTCTTCGTCATATTTCTACTATTTCAGTTTCCTCGCCAAATTCCTCAAGTATAACATCATATGAAGAGGTGGGATCTCTTCATTTATGATGTATTGTCAATAACTCTTGCTGCTCATCTGGAAACCTATTAGGGGAGCAGGGTGGAGAGTGGAGACAATAAATGAGATTAGAATAACCCAAGACTTGGACAATTTGGATAGAAATAAGAATAAAACAGAGTTTGGTCAATTTGGACAACATTCTAATATTCCAGCATATCCTTCAGAAGTAAATGCACATATATTCATCATTTTCAAGAGATATATTATTAGTTTGAGAACCAGAACAGATATTCTATGCATCATAAGAGTAACAGTAAAAGCATCTGACCTGCACTCCATCAAGGACTTTATGGTGATGAGCAAAAACTATCATTTTTTGAGAAATGGGGTTTACATCCAATTCTGCTACACCATCTGATTCGGAAATGAGCGGATGAATGGAAAGCCATTCACAAAACCCAGGTAGTTTTGCAATACCAAGCTCTTGGTAGGATAGTTCACTTGGCCTGCAACAAGTACCAGTACCTGAAAGAAAATGAAAACACAGTAGGGTAACAGGTTTGCAGAATGCTACATGCAACTGTAAGCTAGAGTGAATCTTCCTCAGCCAATGATTGGTAGCTACTTCTTGATTAGGCTTTGAACTTATTAGCAGGCTAAATACTTGAAAGGATAAAAGTAACCTCACATCAATAGCACCTCATCAACATTTTGTATTCTAGTTGTGTATTTTATTTAAGCCTTATTGAAACAATTTGCACAATCAATGAGTAAAAAAAAAAGAAAATCAGAAAATGAATTTCACTTCTATTGTTTAGCAACATTACAAGACCAGTATCACACAGATAGAGGATTGCATGCTTTAGTTGCATTACCTTCAGAAGCATTATCACTCACAGTCCCAACAGTGCCCTTTGTTGAGACTATGTCAGATTTTTTCAACAATAATCTTATAATTTGTCGACGTTTTGGTGGTAACTGCTCCATCACATGCTTCTTCAAACGTCTTATCTATAAAAACAAACAGGGAACTATTATGACAATTTCTCAAAAGAAAGCACAAGTAACAATGTAGAATAACTTGTTTGATCGCTTACAGAAAGGCAAATGCACTGACAACCAACCCCTCCCCCAGCCAAAAAATAAATAAATAAATAAACCCAACATAGCCAAACAGACAAACACATAACAATAATTGAAATGTTCAAAAAGAAAACATAAACAATAATTAATACATGATAAGAAAATTTGACAACTTGAACACAAAAACAGAACCCCAACCACATTGTTTACCAATTGCATGGGTAAATAAAGGGGCTGATATTTAAAACAGTTATTAAATGCAACCATTGTTTTCCCTCTTAAGCTCTCTCCTACTTGTTTCCCTATGTTTAATGATTAAACCATTAAGCTATGGACCATGCAATATTAAGACATCAAAAGCAACAACATACCATAACAGTTTGCCTAAGTAACACATTCAGTTCTTCCAAGCGGATGCCCCTTGAGAAGTCCTGCAATAAAGATTTCACTAAATATTAAATATCTCAAAACTTCAAAGATTTTGTCAACGAAACTCCATCCTATTGTCCATGGAACTTAGAATCCATGTCACCTCCCAAACTAAACATGAAGCAATCTTTTTTTTCCTGCCCCCTTCTTTTTCCTTTTTTAATTGATTGGTACACAGATGAAAATCATATAAACAACTTAAAAGCATAGCCATAGAAAAATTTTCAGTGCAGCTTCATGCAATTTGATGCTACTCTTGATATTACCTGGAACCGTTTCCCCTCAGCAGTCAGCACAGGTTTGATTGCACAGTAAGTTTTAGCAAAATCATACTTGCTCTGTCCCAGTAAACCAGGCCTATAAAAACAGAAGCATTTTCAATATATATATTTATATGCATATGACCCAAACTAAGCAAATTAAGAGAGTAAGAAAAGAAGAAAACTTGCCATAACATATTTATCTGATGAAAAATGTCATATGGCCTATGATCACCTAGGAATTTACATAAGTAACATATCAGGATACTTTTCTTAGATTAATGGTAATACAAAAAGAAACTTGAGAAAGTGACTAAAGGTAAAGAGAATGGTTAGAATTTAGAAATGAATAAGAAACACTGCTTCAAACCACAGGTCATTTAGAATAATCTATGACCTGGACAAAGAAGGTGTCCCAGACAAAAGAACTATGCGCTTAATCTTTGCAGCAACATCAAGAACAGCTTTTATCTGTTAACAAAGAAAAATAGTAATATAGTAACTGGCATAAAAATAATATGAACAGCAGATAAAAGCAAATTAAATTAGTCAAAAATATAAATAAAGAATCCCAATTCTCTTCCTCTATGCAAAGTTGCAATCTTTCAGCCAGCTATTAGAAAAAAAAATGTATGCATGATTATTCACCACATTTTCTCACAAAATAAACCACAAACAGAAGCTATTAAGCATCATCCGCAAAGAAACTTATTCCACTTCACATGCAACTTTCTAGAGTTGAATGAAAGAGAATTGATAAGCATGGACAACATTCATGGTATTTTATTCATATGATATGCATTCACATACATATGTTTGTATCTAATTTAATGACCATGACTTCTCTGTACAAAATACGTGGATATTATTTGGTGAAATGGAAAGGTAAAGGTCTTGGGCTTTTGCAAATTTGAGATTGAAGAACAATAAGAATTAAGAGCAATAGTTTCATATACTAGGCCAAAGGGTACGATTGTCACCACATATCCCATCTTTGGACTCTTTTTCAGTATGATAATAGACTTTGTGGGAACAATATTAAAATATTGGTCAAGTCCAATAAATAGTTCTCTAAAATAAAGAATGAAAATGAATTGATCAATAGCATCAGACCACTAAAGAAAAACTTAAATTGCCAATCTACAATTATATTGTTCACATCCTGAATATGACTTCCAAGATTTTGCTAGCTCTTGTATAGTCCTAGGGGATGGCCATACATAGATCCATTATCAAGAACAATATTAAAGTAAGTGCTGATCAGGGAATCCATTGGCAGAAGCTTGTCATGAGAATAGCATGTTATTCACTAGACATAGCCAACATCTATAATATGCAAAGCGAAAAACAGACGTCATTAACTGTCTAAAAGCTAAAAATTACCTCATTTGGTTCTGATCTCTTCTTTGAACAGCGCACATGGTGAGATTCATCAACTATCAAGAGAGCCCATTCTCGCTCAAGCATGCTCTTTTGCAGATGATGAAGCATTTTAAAAGAAATAACCACAAATCTTGGGCATCTTGTAAGGTATGCAGGGTTGTTTTGATGACCAAAAACTGAATTAAAAAATTGCAAGTAATATAACTAACAATTAATTACTGCATCAACAAAAGGTTTAAATTTTGGTAAAGCACGGATAAAGAAGCTTCCTTGATGATTTGATAACTTTAATTAATGTAGAGAAGTAACTTCATGGCATCCTTACTGAACACTGGAACATGGAAAACATAATATGAAATATTCAATGCATGATTCAAATAAAATGTGGAATCAGTTAAAATCAGAGCCTTTTCCTATTATTTTCCAAATTATAATTTTTTCTCAAAAAAATGACATTGTTATGCAGTTGTACAAAACAGCAACAATTTATGCTTTGATTAAGGAAATCAAAGCCAACAACCAAACAATTATTATAAAATGATAATCATATTATGAAAACCTATTTGAGATGGCATTTCAAAATCCTTAGTTCCCTTTGTTGTCAAACTGACTAACTCCAGTCACTTGCATGCATAGAGAACTTGGACAATTATAAAATTGAACAGTATTAATTGCAAAGCATTCGATAACTAAAACCATGCAATAATCAATCATGAAATCTTCTCGATTACACTATATCCTGTTCCTACCCAAATCCTCATCTCAACCTGCTCCCTTCCTACCACCACCTCAGCCAAGAAGATGGAAAAAAAAAAAAAAACTGGTAATGATAATCACATGAGAAGCGATACCGAGGTGAATTTCAGAAGGTAAACAAGATGGAAGCCATCGTTCTAATTCTTCTGCCCATGAAAAGCGTAAAATAGCTGGGCAAACAACAAGGATAGGACCTTCATTTATGAAACAGCCAGCAATAGCGATTGCCTGAAAACAAATCCAATGCATAAAAAGACTTATATATACCATCTTGTAAGAGGACTTCTGAAATCCATGTAAGGCATGACTGCTAATATAGGTAGAATTCAGAAATCAGAAAAGCATTTGTTTAATGTTGATTAAACATGTATTTGTCAGCATGCCTAAAACATATTCACTATTACAAGACAATTCAAAACTAATGATCATTATGATTTTAGCAACTTGTAAGAAGTACCCATGTTTACACCTTGAACAGTTAATCATGCAACAGAAAATAGGCTTCAATCTATGATGGTAACATAATCTTCAAGATTTACATAACTTACAATAAAACGACTACCTGGAGTGTTTTTCCAAGACCCATTTCATCTGCAATAAGGCACCGACCGCCCCTTTGCAAAGCAAACCTCAAACCATCAAGTTGGAAGGGCAAAAGCACATCCAAAATCTTTCTTGGTAATTTTTCGATCAAATTATCAACCTTTTCATCAGTCAAGTGTTCAGGCCTGAACGGTTCCCATCTCCCGGTCTCAAAGGAATGTGAAAGTCTTTGGACAATGTTTAGCGTGGTAAAAGGTATCTTCTCAATTTCAATGACCTTGTAGTTCTTTAAACACGACACAACTGCATCATAATCTCCAAGCTTATAAACACAGGCCTTTCCACCTCCATGATTTTGAGTGTAGTGTGATGGCATCACCTACAATTTTAAAAATAAACCAAAACAATTTAAAATAGTATAAATTGCACATAGTATTTAAAGGTTGAAACCTTTTATCTTTGTAAATTTCAACTCCGAGGAATTAAAAAGTAATTGCAATCAAGCAGCATTGTGCTTTTGACGTCTACTAATCTATTATAAATGTAAGTTTTCAACAACAAAGTAACTTCTTTTAGATTTACAATTTCTACTTTTCCTCCATAAAAAAGCCCAATTCTTAAAAAGCCAGAACAAACCTTTAAAAATAACTTGAAAAAAAAAACTTACATCAGATAAGCACCAGTTCAATCTCTTTAAGCACTCTTCTCCACCAGGATAAACAAACCCTTTAATAGCCTCTGGAGTAACGGAGAAAGAATCGGGAGAGTAAATTTCGAGGCGGACCCGGAACTTTTGGTCCAAAAGGGTATTTGAATTCGGGTGAACCGGAACAAAAGGTGGTGGTTTGAGGTGATGGGTAGCAGCAGTGGTGGTAGCAGAAGGAGTAGAAGTGCGATCGGGAGAGAGTTTTCGGCATTTGAAAAGCCTCCATGGATTATGCTGCTGCTGCAGTTGCAGATGTTGTTGGTTGATAAATGATTCTGTGAATGCTTTTCTCTTTGCTAAAGCAGCTAATCGATTTGATTCTGCTCTTTGTCGTTGCTCTTCTGTGATTGGCATTTTTTTTTTACATTTCTTTGAATTATTATTATTATTTAGGGTTTCTGAAGAAAAAAGGGATTTTGTAGTTGAGACACCAACAGAAAAGGCGGGAAATAAAGTGGTAGGAGTTGTAAACAAGATACGATGTCGTTTCTTTTTGCAATTTTTTTTGGGCATGAAGTAGGTTGTGCAATGGTTGGTTTGGTCGGTTTCGAAATTTTTTTACCAAACTTAATTAATTAAACTGAACCAGATCAGAATTGAACTGAATGGAATGAAATTAAAAAAATCAAACCGAATTGATAAATTAAAATTTTTTAAAAATAAATTGACCAAACTAAACTGAATTCTTATAAATATTAATTATTTTAATATTTTTTATTAAATTACTATACTATTTAAAAAATTAACAAAAGAAAAAATAAAATTTCCATTTATTTGGTAATTTCGGTTAATCCAATTTTTTAAATATAAAATTGAACTAAATCAGTTCGTTTTTTTTATTTGATTCGTTGGAAAGTCTTGCACGCCCATATCTTGAAGGCTATGAATGCAAATTAAATGTCCAAGTAGAAACATTATTTTCAATTTTGATGTTTCATAAAATATCAATATAAGGAAAATATTTGTTGGTTGAACTAGTAAAAAGTTTAGATTTTTTTAAATAGATTTCAAATTTAAATTTTATATATAAAAAAAATACGTGCTAAGAGAGATTTATTTCTTATGAGTTCATTCGGTTCAAACTCTAAAATAATAAGAATTTTTTAGCTACTGAATACCAAAAATATTATATAAAAAAATAAATAAAAGATCAGTGCTCTTAATATATGATATAATTGAGTTCAAAAATTTCATGTAATTATATTTTGTTGTACAAGTAGCTATGAAGTACCGACATTTCAAATAGATAGAATATTCGTATTTGACATTTTTTGGACATCAACATTTGTCCGATATGGCCCAATATTTATCCGACACATATTTGATAAGTGTCGTATCCTAATTGGATACTTGTCTTATTATTTTTTTATTTTTAGGACACATAGAGAATACGACTGAGACACGTGTAAGACACGACATAACATTTTTTAGAACACAACTTTTATTTTTTTGTCGCTTTTTGTACATGTCATATATATGATATTGGTAACTAGATTATTAGCCGAATGATTATGGTCAATTATCATGCATATTAGCCACTATTTTATATATGTCTTATATATAATAATGATAGATGATTAACTAAATAATTATAGTAAGTGTTTAATTTTCATGGAGTTTCTATTTTATCTCACTAATTTCATTTTTTTAACAAATCATCTTTATATAAAAATAAATAATACACATTTTATATGGAATATATATATATATAACATTTTCTACCTATGTCATATCCTTAAATTTTAAAAAATCATCATATCGACATGTTCATATTGTATCATATCCGTGTCCCGTGTCCCGTATCCGTACTTCTTAGGCTAGTAGTTGTCTTCTTTCCAATGGATGAAATAGTCAGTGTAGAAGTGCTAATTAAGCAGAATATTTACTGGGAAAGCATGAAATGTTGCATTTTTCTACTCCGTACAATAGTCCAGGCGGACTGTGGAAATTCTCTGCACTTACTGTAATTAGGGGTGTAAACGAACAGAGCCGCTCGCGAACAGCTCGGAGTTCGGCTCGTTAAAAGCTCGTTCGAGCTCGTTTGTTAAGTTAAACGAGCAGAGCCCGAACATAATTTTGAGGCTCGAAAGATAAACGAACAGAGCT
>CATIWM010295504.1:0-33808 GCA_949671775.1 Mallotus repandus
TTTTCTATTTAGTGCTTATTATGGATTAGAAAATATGCTAAGTATATGTTTGTCATTTGTGGATGCATTTTATTTTAGATTTATAAAATATTAATGTCTAGAACATGATTTTATAAATGTTTTATCTTATGATTCTTATTAGCCTTATTATATGTTTTTTTTTTGTTTGCGCCTCACTTCGAAAAGGCGCGCGCTTGTGCCTTGCGCCTAGGCTCCAAGACCCCTTTGCGCCTTGTGCCTTTAATAACTATGATTTTACCATATTACACCACTTGCCCTCTGGCATCTAAAATTATATTCTTTCGCTCATCTTTTTTATTGTGCTATATTAAAAACTCCTATTAATAAATCTGTTAAGTTGCATAGAAGGTGCTTTTTTATCAATTAGGACACCCTAATATAAGAGTTGATTGTTATTACTAGCCAAGACTTCTTTTTTCCTCTTTCATTTTACTTATTTTTTAACTCCTTCTGCTATAACATTGTTGCTAATTAATAATTCAACTTCAAGAGAATAAATAAAATCCAGTCCTGCATCACCATTGTCTCTAACAACGGGTCAGCTTCCTTTCTCACTATCCATAACTTGAATTTCTCTACTCCAATTTCTCCATTCTCATCTAACTACCATTTCTATTTACCTATTATTCTAATTTGTAAAGTATCAAAAGGAGGGAAAAATCAATTTGATTTGTTCATCTTCCTTTGTTTGATTTCAACATAATTTCTATAGCTTAAAGACTGGGTATTTGAATTTGTTACAAGTTGGTGAAATCAAGCCATGGCACATGAATCGATGGTTTGTGAGGACTGACTACTGGCAGCGGATTTCGCGCCTTGGTATATGAGGTTGGGTATTTGGTTCTCCTCTGGTTATGGCAAAGAAAATTAAGAGGGGGACTTCGGGAGTTTTTTCGGTTGTCTTGTACGTCTGGATTCTGCAGGTATGTTTTGTGTAGAAAAAAAGAATAGCTGGTTGCAATTTTTTGTGGTGTTGCAGTGGTCACAGTGTTGTCGTGGTGGTTGCAACTTTTTATGCTTGATCTTTGACCAGTCATGCCTTGGGCTCATTTCATGATCAAAGTTGGTGGTGGTAGCAGCAGTGGTGGCAGGGAGGAGATGGTAGTCAATGGAGAATTAAGGGGAAGGAGGAGTTAGTAGAATTAGAATCAGGAACAGGGTATTTAAGACATTTCAAATAATAGGGTATTATTATCATCTCAGAACTGGTTAGCAGTAAATTTAACAGAAGGGGTGGTTAGTTTAGTTTAATAAAAGAGCAGGGCAGGAAAATATAATTATTCAATGTTGGGGGCCAAGGGGCATGTAATAATTAACTCTAAAGTTAATGTGTTTATTTTTTTCAAGAAGGAATTTGTTTGATTTGTCAATCATTAATGTTGTTGAAGTTCTGCCAAGCTTAATAGTATTATATGAATCTGTTCCCTACATTCAACTCAGTTTAGAGATGCATCTCTAGAGAGACCTAGAGCAGCAGGATCATTTGTCAGCCTATTCTGATATCTGAAGTGGGGACATGATGTGCTTGTCTGGTGATCGAAAATTTCTAATTGTTCATAAATGTTGGCAATAAGGACAAGAATCCAGTACTGTTAAGGTTTAACAATTGCCATTTAAGATTTGTGCTATTCATATTTTTTAATCATGCTAACTACTAAGCATGCGTGCTTGTGCAAAACTGCAATGAGGATGAATTTTGCATATTTGACCAAGACTTGATTGTCTACCTACTTCTTGATGGGACAGTTGAATTAGATATTCGAAATTTTAAACTTGCACTTCTGGGTTTATTTCCTTGTAAGTCTAAAATAAATACACATGCATAAAATTCTGTCACCATCTGCCGTTATTTTCTTTGCCTGCATGTTATTTCTTTATCTCTTTCTGATTCCTGCATATGATGTATCAAGTTTTTTCTTTCATTAATTAATACTGTCATGTGAGGTTTTATTTAGAGAATAACTAGTTTCAATTTCTTATTCCCTCTATTGTCAATGTCAAAAAAGTCACTATGTGATTTTCATATTGGAGATATTGATGTTTTGAATATGATATAATTAAATTTATTTCATTTTTGTCTTTATTCCTTTTATTTCACTTTTGGCTTGGTCAATTTAGTAAACTGTCTTTTCCTTTCCTATCATTTTTTAAGTTGAGTTTTATTCTGTTGTAAATTATGTAATAATTTTTATTATATTGGTGCTTCTGTTTTAAAAAATTGTATGCATTAAATCTACAGTGGTGTTAGAAAGTTGGAACTTGTTAATAATGCATGGTTTCATAAGAAGTAAAATGGGATCAAGGATATGAAAGGGGTTATTTGTATAGGAAGCCTGGTCAATTATAAGAGGACCACTGCCATTAACTTGCACTTGCACAGTTATTGGGTCCATCTACAGCTGTCAAATTTATTCTTTTGAATTTTCATTTCAACAGGTTTACAATATGAGGTACGAGTTGAATGAAATAGAAGCGAGGATAGAACGATATCCGTCAACAATATCTTTTCTTAACCTATTAAATGCTCTTATTGCTGAGGAAAAAGATGTAAGCAATCGAGGGCGTAGGTACTGGTCGATTTCTCTTATATGTTTCTTTGATAATCAGTAAGTTAACTTTGCTTGGTAGCTAAAACATTGAGGTCACCTTGCAGATTTATAGGCATATATCGCTTCATATATGATGATGTGTTCGGACCGTTCCCTCAGAGAGCCTACGCAGACTCTTGCGAGAAATGGCAGTTAGTTGTTGCTTGTCTTCAGCATTTTCACATGTGAGTGAACTGTCCTTTCTAATCTGGAAATTCTATTTTGCACCTAGTATTTATGTATCTTATTTTTCTAATTGCTTTCCCCAACTCTTTCTGCTGAAATTTTTTGTCCTTTGGCTTAGCTTTTTATTTTTCAGTTTTTTCCTTTTTATTTGACAAGCTGCTACTTCAATTCAAAGTTGGCAGGTCATTGTAAAATTTCTAAAATAAATTAATTATTTGACTAGTGAATGCAAAATTTTTTTTCTTCTATACCATATTGTGCAGGATGCTGAGCATGTATGATATCCAAGATGAGGACATTGACAGTGTTGTTGATCGATCACTAACACAACCATCTTCAGTTGAAATGCAGCTTCCTGTCTTAGAGTTGCTAAAAGTATGTGTTTCTCACTGTTAAAAGCGGTTAGCAGCATTATAGAGCACTAATTGCAGTTTTATATGTTTTAATCTCAGTTATTTTATGTGATAAAGTCTGAATTAAGGACTTGTACTAGTTCCAGTTAACTGTTACTCATACTTTCTAAAGTTAACTGGTTATGTTTTAGAGCTTTATTGCTTTGTGGTTCATTCTGGTTTGGTCGATGTCATTTTTCTTATGCCTAGCTTGTTAACAATCAGTTTAGAATGGCATGTTCAAGTTCAATAGCTTATCATCTGCTTAATCAGCTGGGCTCAAGCTATTTACAGCAACGTAATTTAGTGGATCTAATTTTCATTGAACTTGTGGTCAGATTTTGTCCATAAAGGCACAGTATCAGGGATGCATAGCTTTTAGTCTTCGCAGGTGGATCTGCAGATGACTGACAGATGTCTAAATATAGGCCATTGATTAGACCTTGATATGACAATAAGAAGTAGAAGATATGGATAAGGATTAGGGAGTTTCATGGCTTGCTACTTGCACAAGACAATTTTCATGTTAAATTTTTAGTATGGTACAAAAATTATGGTTGTTTGAGATTCTTGAAGAATTTACGTCTGTTACAAATAGAACAATTGTTCATACAATGTGGTACTTATTTATAAAAAAAAGAATGTACCGTCTTTTAGATACTGTAATTTACAATATCATTGAATGACCTTAAGCTACTTCTCTGTGGCTTACCGTCACCAGCATCTTTTCTTGAATTCTTGATTTGCTATTGTTGGTTACTCATGTGTTAATGTCAACTTTGAAATGGTTTATATTTACGTCATAACTCATAATATCTTGAGAGTCCTTTTGTCTGTTTATTCGTTGGACGTATTGTTTTTTATTTATTTACTTTTAATGGAAACTGAAAATTTCCTGTTGACATTTTGGGATTCGGCTGCTAAAGTTTACTAGAATGGTCTCCTTGGTAGTCCTTGAATTCTTGGTCAAAGGTGAACTTTATCATCTGTGACTGAAAGATTGTATTTTGTCTTTATTAGAATGAAAAGGTCGGGACTGGCAAATGGTGAGAGACAGTGAGAAACCTGAAAACTATCCCCTCTCTGTCTCTCTTAATAAATTCATAATGTAATGAACTGTAGGATCTCCCTGTCTGGAACATTAATATATATATATATTTTTTTTGCAATTTCATATTTGCCTTTGGCCATGAATTTTTTTCTTTTGTATATAATGACTTTCCTCCCTGTTTCGTTCTTTTTGAGCTTTTTTGGCTGGGTCTGCATTATGTTTGATTTTGTGCCGTCTAGATGTTTGTTTGAGCTACATACTTGTGCATATCTTATGTTTTATATTTCATAATTAGGATTTCATGAGTGGGAAGACTGCTTTCCGCAATCTTATGGG
Source organism: Mallotus repandus (assembly GCA_949671775.1). NCBI lineage: Eukaryota > Viridiplantae > Streptophyta > Magnoliopsida > Malpighiales > Euphorbiaceae > Mallotus > Mallotus repandus. Next base: position 4,575 of record CATIWM010295504.1, read on the forward strand.
CATTCTTCTGCTTGGCGTCAATTCAATCATCACTGAACGGACCAGTCAAATTCATGGGCAACTTCTGGAGAAGGCTGTGCAACTTTCTTTGGAGATTATCATCCTTGTCCTGGAAAAAGATTTAGTTGTTTCTGATTATTGGCGACCTCTGTACCAGGTCTCTCTCTCTCTCTCTCCCCCTTCCTTCCTCTCTCCCTCTCTCCCCAAATAGGTTGCTTAAAATATTGCGCGTGGCTAGTTCTGAAATTTGTTTTGTTGATATTTTTATGTCCTCCTCTCTGATTGATTTTTTTCAACCATTTAAGTTTCGGATTGCTAACATATCCCGCTGCTGACAGATATCTCTATGCTAGATGATCTTTTTAGTCACATAATTATTATATTGGCCTATATTATGTCTTTTTTCTTTTCATGCCATTATAGTTCATTTTGCTAGTACATAAATTTTTCTTTTCTGATAATGATATGGTCATCTTGGAAAGGTGTTTTCTTTTCTCAGTATGCCAAACCAGTATATCTATGAGGATTTTTTGTTACATTATGTATCTAGAAATATATGTCCATCAATATATTGATGTATTCTGAGCCATGTTATTTAGCAATCGTTTGTTTCTTTGACTTACCCTATCCCATTGATATGTACACTGCTGTTAAATATTGTTTCTTTCTTTTTCTTAATTGGTTCCAGTCCAGGGTACATGGACATGAACACATCTTTGATGCCTTTTGATGTCTATGTTGATTACTAAATATTGCTGTCTCCTGGTTTTTGACTGAAGTTACATTGTTTATGTTGCATTGAGCACCCTAAACAGGGTAGCGTTCATAAAAGTGAAAGAAAAGTGTTGCATTGAGCACCCTAAACAGGGTAGCGTTCATAAAAGTGAAAGAAAAGTGTGCAAGCCAAGCAGCATTTGGAATCATTCTTCAGAGACTTGTAGATCGTTAAATAAATTGATGCTTGCTTCACATATGGCTTTTGAATCTAATGTAGTTTAATTGTACTTGTGCCAAGCAATGTGTAGCACACCTTCAAATCATATTCTTAGTTACTTATGCTCTCTCTCTCTCGCTCACTCATTGTAGCCCTTGGATGTTATACTCTCTCAAGATCATAATCAAATTGTGGCGTTGTTGGAGTATGTCAGATATGACTTTCTACCTCAAATTCAGCTTTGCTCTATCAAAATCATGACCATTCTGAGGTGTTCTCTCTGCTTCAACGTTTTATTGTTTGCTTACATCATGACTTTGAAGTAATTTTGGATATGTATGTTTTCCTTTATATGCACATGTATATGTATGTTTGCATATGTAAATGTTATATTTTCCTGTATATGCACGCCTATATGTGTGCATATGGTCAAGTGTATGTAACTGTTTGCATGCATGTGTATTTCAAGATAAGACTGGTTGGCAGGGCATGTGGCTGATTTCTTTTGGGGGTATCTTTGTATGTATGGGTATTTGCTGGTCTTTTCATCACTGTCCATGGCCAGAAAGCTTTAACAATGTAATTGTTCCATCAATGACAGTTCCCGCATGGTCGGGCTCATACAGTTACTGTTAATGTCCAATGCTGCAAGCTGTTTGGTTGAGGATTATGCAGCCTGTCTTGAGCTACGTTCAGAAGAGTGTCAGGTTGTAGAGAATAGTGCTAATGACCCAGGAGTTCTGATAATGCAAGTAAGTCTAGTCCCTGAGTTGTTGCCAAAAATGCTGAAGTTCAACAATCTTTACAGAATGTTTCTTAATTTTCTTTATTTGTTTCAGCTTCTGATTGATAATATTAGTAGGCCAGCTCCAAATATTACACATTTACTGCTCAAATTTGATGTTGACACTCCAGTTGAAAGAACAGTTCTGCAACCAAAATTTCACTACAGGTTTTGTCTGTTACAAATTGCCCAAATGTTCTAACATGTGTTGTTCCGCTGCTTTTGCACTCATTTTTGCATTTGCTGTTCCCCTTCTAGTTGTTTGAAGGTTATTCTTGAAATCTTGGATGAACTCTTGAAGCCTGAAATAAATGCATTACTGCATGAGTTTGGCTTTCAGGTTGGATATTTTTTCTGTTGAACTTTAATTGTTCTACACTTTGCCAGTTGTATGTTTTGTCTCCTGGTGTTATAGATATCGATTTTGCTTCGTGCAGCTCCTTTATGAGTTGTGCTTAGATCCTCTAACATGTGGCCCTACCATGGACTTGTTGAGCAAAAAAAATTACCAATTCTTTGTAAAGGTACTTCATGGACCACAATTTCAAGATAAACTCTCTATCTCTCTGTTTTTTTGGGACAAAGATAAAAGCTCTTTGATGCAACTATTTTAGTGCTTCTCTGAAATATCTTTCCTGATCATGTATTTCTAAAATAATGATTGCTTTCATTGTGGCAGCATCTTGATACCATTGGTGTTTCTCCCCTTCCTAAGCGAAATAACAACCAGCCACTTCGCATCAGTTCTCTTCACCAGGTTTCTTGCTGTTGTTATGCAATTTTTATGGCTAACAAATGTCTTGTTATTACTATGCAATGTCACTTGGGATATTCTTATTTTCCATTGGATATCAAGGTGAAAGAAAGAGGGGGGTTGGGGGGAGGAGGAGAGGGGCTATCCCTTAGAGCTTATTTAGTATTCCATTGTATCAAATAAAATCATTGGTGCATCTCAACATTGTTCTCTACTTTTCTTTCACTTTTGCTTCTGTGAAATTTATCTTAAATTTGAACTGCCATGTCTTTTGATATCAAAGGTAAGGTTTTTTTTTTTTTTTTTTTCCTGTTGTTGTTGTGCCGAGGGCAGTTTCAACATGAACTGAAATGGCCATTTTGTTCAAATTGTTAAATCATTTCTTTTGGCAAGTTCCATTGTCTAAAAATATTGTTGCACTGATCAACTCAACGTTGAAGACACAACATATTTGGCTTTAGGCAAAAGTCGTGACAGGTTCTTATACTCTTGGTAATAACAGTATATGATTTTAAGAATTACTGGTAATTTATCACTTTCTGTAATTAGCTACATTCAATTTAATTTTGTATCATTGCCTTTACCAGAGAGCATGGCTTTTGAAGCTTTTAGCTGTAGAGTTGCATTCTGGTGATATGGGTAGTCCCACTCATAGAGAATCCTGTCAGAGTATACTTGCTTATCTTTTTGGAATTGGGCTTGATCGTGTAGTTTCTAATTCAATCACTCTTCGAGATGGCATTGATCATGCTGGAACACCAGCAATAAGCAAGAGTAAGGTATTATATATCACTTGTCATGTGTTCCTTTCTTTTTATCACTTAATTTAATTCCATTCATGTCTATTATTTCTTCTTGCAACCCTTAGTCCAATAAACTTATTTTCCAGTGACCAAAGTATAATATTCTTGTGGTTTTTATTTCTGTTTCCCCGTTCACACTTGACTAAATTTTATATTTACTCAATTATCTGCCGATGTAATTGACTTATGATCTTTCTTAGTTGCAGATCATCTTGAAAGACCATTTTTTTATTCTAATTATTCTGATATCTGCTATTCTGTGCATATTTGTCAAAAGCCCACCTTGCATTTGGATGAATCATAGTTGTATTAGCCATTCTTCTGCAATGTTCGAATGTGTTCTGCAATTTTGTTTTTTTTCAATAATGGATTGGTCTATTTTTGTCTCATCCTTTAATATATTAGTGCTTGCATATATCAAGGTTTCTAAGGATTAAAATTTCCTTTGGCAAGTGTAGTTTATATATACTATCTGGTTGCTTCTGCCAGTAGTGTGTTTATATCAGAGTCTCTGCTGTTGTTGAATGTGATTAGGCCAGTTTACCATGCTGAACCTTTTTTCTTTTGATTCTTGAAATTTAGAGGTGTTTCCCGACTCTTTCATTTCTAATTATTTATGTCTTGTTTTAAATAATTTCTTATCTAAAAAGTCAAACTAAGAAAATTTTATATTCCTTGAATAGTGGGGTTTTAAATAATTGCATGCTCAGGTGATGTGGCGCAGCATCCCAACTCTATTCATATTTTTTGTTTCAAGTGGAGGCTCTTTGGCATGAATCTCATAATTTCTCCTGTTTGTATGTATTCTTTGTTTTTAAAACTTTATGGCATTGGCATTGCCTTTTCTTTTCCTCGGCCTCAAACATCTAGATGTCAAACACCTTATGGAATTTATTTTTGAGAACTTCAAACAAAATAGAGCAATTCCTTGGATGCATATTCTGCAGGCTTTTTAGTAACTTGTTGCATGTATGTACTTCTGTTCTCTCCATACTTAGAGTCTGGTTATTTTATGTTCTCTCTTGTAGTTTTGTGCTTCTGGTACTTATTCAGTGTTCTTTGGTTGGTTTCTTCTTCTAAGCATAGTTATTAAAATTAAAGGCGCGCCTCTGAGGCGCAAGGCGCACAAGGCGCAGGCCTAAGCGCCTCAGAGCCTCCAAGGCGAGGCACTTCACTAAGGCGCGTGCCTTAGGGCCTAGGCGCGCGACTTGGGCGAGGCGCGTGCGCCTCAGTGAAATTGCCGTTATAATATGTATTTTTGAGCTGGGCTGGGTTTGGGCCTAACTTATTTTATTAGCCTTGTTAGTTAAAAAAGCCTTGTTAGTTAAAATGGGTGGATCTAACTTATTTTATTGGCTTTGTTATTTAAAAAAGCCTTGTTTAGTTAATAATTAGGGTTTTTAGAAGGGAAGAAAAGAAAAATTTGGGACTGCAGCTTGAAGATTCATCCAGAAAAAAAAAAAAAAAACTGAAGAACCCTTCTCTTTCTTTTTATCTCTTTCTACCTGACTTTCAAACTTTCTTTTCTATTCTCATCTAAACATCTCCTACTCTTTTTGCTTTTAGTTATACAACTCTTTTCTGTTTTCTTTTAGTTGGACAGTAGAATTTTTTTCTTTTTTCTATTTTCACATCTTAAATTTTGGAATGTAGTAATCTGTTTTTTTTTTTGAACTATAGTAATCTGTTTTTTTTTTGAACTATAGTAATCTGTTTCAAGTTTAACATCTTAAATTTTAGAATGTAAATTGAATTAATTCATGAAGAAGTGGACATTTAAATTAAATGTAGTAATTTGTTTTAACATTAATGTAGTAATGTAAATTAAATTAAATGCAATAATGTAAATTAAATTAATGTAATAATTTGTTTTAACATCTTAAATTTTCATATTTCTCGAACTTTTTTTTTTCTATTTAGTGCTTATTATGGATTAGAAAATATGCTAAGTATATGTTTGTCATTTGTGGATGCATTTTATTTTAGATTTATAAAATATTAATGTCTAGAACATGATTTTATGAATGTTTTATCTTATGAGTCTTATTATATGTTTTTTTTTTTTTTGCGCCTCACTTCGAAAAGGAGCACGCCTGCACCTTGCGCCTCACTTCGAAAAGGAGCACGCTTGCGCCTTGAGCCTTGCGCCTTGCGCCTAGGCTCCAGGACCCCTTTGCGCCTTGTGCCTTTAATAACTATGCTTCTAAGTTACAACATTTGATTGGGACTTCTAATTTTAAAATTTTTCATTTTTGGACGTACATTTTCTTCAGATTTTGCACTTCTCATCCCATTATTAGTGGGAATCTGGCATGATTATCTAATATGGATATGCTTCTAGAGGTCAGATATCTTTGTGTTTAGTGGGTACTTTAGGAGCTATACATGGCAGTGAAACAATGCTATTGGTAACTCACCTTATGCCTTCTTTTCCTATTATCCTGCACTATAAAGAATGTGTTATGCTTGCACAAGAAGTATTGCAATTTTCTTGGATGTTTAAAGAAGGATCAGTGGATGACTGTTTGAGTGATTATGGTTTTGTCCTTGTTTTGGTGCTGAAAATTTGATTAGTTGCCTGTTTTCATCAAATTCAGGTGTTAGAGTTGCTTGAGGTAGTCCAGTTTAGATACCCAGATACTGCCACAAAGCTTTCTCAGATCGTCTCTAACATGAAGTATGACTTGCTGGTAAGCTCCTGTTGATTGAAAATATGTCTTGTATTGTTTCTTGTTTGAGGCCTTTTATTATGTGTGTTCTACAGGCAGAGGACATACTAGGAGATCCAACAGCATCTGGAAAGGGTGGTGTCTATTATTATTCGGAGCGTGGTGATCGTCTGATTGACCTAAATTCTTTTCGTGACAAACTTTGGCAGGTCTATTTCTGTATTAATTGATCCCTCAGATTAGTTTCTATGTAATGTTTTTCCCTAAAATTTCTCACTTTCTCACAAAGGATGCTGGTTTTTCATTTTCTTTGCACTCAGAAATTCAATTCAGTGTATTCCCAGTTGAGTGATTTGGGCAGTGAAGCTGAACTCAATGATGTAAGGGAGGCAATTCAGCAGTTGTTGAGTTGGGGATGGAAATATAATAAGAACCTTGAGGAACAAGCTGCCCAACTTCATATGTTAACTGGCTGGTCACAGATTGTGGAGGTCCACTATCTTTCGGAAACTCTTTTTTTTTTGCCCCTTTCTTGATTGGTATCTATTGGAATTTTCTAACTCTGCCTTTTCAGGTGTCTGCATCAAGAAGAATGTCCTCTTTGGAAAGTCGATCTGAAATTTTATATCAGTAGGTCCCCTGTTATTATTGGTATTTTATTTTCACTTCCTTTCTTGGATGCTCTGTAATTGCTTTCCCTGGCCACTGGCAGGGTTCTTGATGCATCACTGAGCGCTTCTGCTTCTCCAGACTGCTCCTTGAGGATGACTTTCATATTGAGTCAAGTATGATCCATCGGATGAAAATTTTTCCCCTTACTATATTAAATCAGGCTATCGATTTGAATGTTTAATCTTGTCTTTTTCCTCCTGAATTGTTCCCAGGTTGCACTTACATGCATGGCTAAACTACGTGATGAAAGATTTCTGTGCCCTGGTTTAAATTTTGATAGTTTCACAGGGCTTGATATTGTAATGGCGAAACAATTATCTAATGGGGCTTGCCACTCTATATTGTTTAAGCTTATAATGGCTATTCTGAGAAATGAATCTTCAGAAGCCTTAAGGAGACGGTATGGTTTTTAATTAGGAATTAGTGCTGTTATTCTTGTTTGAACTTGTGAGCTCTGACTGTTTGTGCGTGCATGCGCATATCTTGGGTACGTGCAGTCAATACGCCTTGCTGCTTAGTTATTTTCAGTATTGTCGGCACACCCTTGATCCAGATGTTCCAACATCGGTTCTGCAATTCTTGTTGCTTAATGAGGATGATAGTGATCTTCATAAGGTGCATAGGTCTTACAACTCTGATGCTGTTATTTAGTTTCATAACGTTATGAATTTTGACCTGTTGTCTTGTTTCCAGATTGATGTAGAACAGGCAGAACTAACTCGTGCCAATTTTTCCATATTAAGAAAAGATGCTCAGGCTGTCTTGGATTTGGTAAGCATCCTACATTATCATATAAATATGCAAGCTAACTGAAACATGGTGAATCATGGCTATTCATGCTCTTGTTATTTTTTACTTGTGTAGATATAAGGTGATGGGAGTGGAACTGAGATTTGGCATATATAAAAAAGATTGTTTGTTAAAGAGGCTAAGACTGTTGGCTCAGCGTTTTATTATCTATACAAAAGTCATTTTGTTTTGTTAGTTTTAGTCACTTTTCTGCTTCCCTACTCCATCTCTATTTGCATTGCTATTAAAGATTTTGTGTTCCAATTGTTCTGTGGTGCAATCCCCAAATGTGTTACCATGACTGATACTCCTGTTGTGTCTCACCTCTCCTCTCACGTAATGTTTGTTTTTAACCTTCAGGTAATAAAGGATGCAACTCAAGGCAGTGAACCTGGGAAGACAATAGCACTCTACGTTCTTGATTCATTGATTTGTATTGATCATGAGAGCTTCTTTTTAAGCCAACTTCAAAGTAGAGGGTTTTTGCGGTCATGCCTGATGAGCATCAGCAATGTGTCACGTCAGGTGTTACTTCTCTGCCACATCTACTGATGGATGGGAAAGATATATCTTTAAATTTGATATTTTACACCAGTTGCATGTGAATTTACCAATTTAAAGATTAATTGGATAATAAGAAAAGATATGTTCCAGAACGGAGCCCAGAATTTTTGTTACTTGGGTCAAAGTTGAAAATTCAAATTATAATAGAGTAGAAGTCAAGTTTCAGTGGGGTCAAAAAGTAACGTAATGTTTAGTAGAAAAAAAACATGTAATTATATAAAAATTTCAAGGACTTTCTTCAAAATTTCCAAATTTGAGTGGGGTCATTTGACCCCACTCCTATCATCCTGGATACATTCCTCGTTTGCCTAATAGTATATCTAGATGAATGATGAAGAATTTTGTTATGGAGTTCTTGTGTTGTCAAGAGATATTTACCTTTAGCAAACACACTTTTTAAAGGGGGAAAAATGAATGCATTTGTATGTATATATCTTAATATGTGCTGGTCTATTATATGCTGATCTTGGTTGTCATATTTTATAATCTCTTCTAAAATCTTTACTAGGGGAAATTACCCCTCGTATACTTTTAACATTCTCACTTTTACAAAGATAGAGTTACTATCAGTACCAGTCCCACCTAAGTAGAAATGACCCCCTTGAAGACTTGCAATTTATTTGCTAGTTGGGCTGATATAAAGTGTATTCTTTTTCAGGATGTTGGGCATTCCCTAGACTCACTGCAGCGAGCATGCACTGTTGAGGCTCAACTGGCATTACTGTTGAGAATTAGCCACAAGTATGGAAAATCTGGGGCCCAAGTTTTATTTTCCATGGGTACTTTGGAATATATTACTTCATGCAGGGCAGTCAATTTACAGGTGATAGTATTGTCTACCTGCAATTAGTCCTATTTTCTAGCATTGAAGTTCATATAAGCTAAAGTTAAAGTGCCCAGCAGGGAAGTTTGAGGCGGCTTGATCTAAAGCCTCGACGAGATATGGCTGTGGATAGTGACAAGCAACGGATGATTACAACTTCAATGTTGAGATTGGTTTTTTCTTTGACATCTTTGGTGGATACATCTGATATTTTTGAGGTCGGTCTTCTTTCTTGTTTTAAGCAATTGCTTTTTTGTTTTTGCAGACTCTTTTCTAGTTATGATAATTTTGGCAGCCCCAATTCTCATGGGGCTGCTTTTACCCTGTTCAGTTGGAGGAGCAGGCATTTTAGTAACAACTCAAGGCAGTTTTGGGTGGGGCAGTTAATGACGTGCCCAAGGGCTGGACATCTGTATGGGAAAGGTTTCGGGGTGTGTATAAAGGGTTTGGTTAGGCAGAGTGGCAATATCTGTTATGTGTTCGTCGTTTGATTTTCAAAGCTGTTCCCAAAATTCCAATTTGATTACTTTTTCTGTCTCCATTAAAATAATAATTTTTGTTTTCCACCTATGATGAAACTTGTAATTTTGTAAATTCTCTATTTGCTCATAAAGTTCATCACTTTCTTTTAAAGTGGCCCAGACATTGTGCTTGTTACTCATTAGAAAAACATGCTTTCTAGAGAATTTTTTTTCATGCACCTTATTGAAAATAAACCAAAATTTTTGAATGTTGCATGAGAAATTTAAGGGGAAACATACTTGGCATGTTTCTTTATTATGATTGCTGATGGCAATTTTTAGACAAAAACTGCACACTTTGAGGATGCTGAACTTGTTAACATTTTAAGGATGCTGAACTTGTTAACATTTTAAGGATGCAATAAAAGTATACAAATATTTTCAAATAAAATTTAACTATAGTAGTAAGAAATGAGCACAGAATGATGCGGTCTTTCTTGCAATTTCTAGTTTTCTGAGTGTCTCTTGCTTACGTTGAGCATGATTGGCTTTTGTTATACTAGTTTTCTTTTCTATTTTTCCCTGGTTCTTTGAGGAAGATTTCTACTTTTTCCCTTTCTTAACACATTCATCATTGCGATTCAATAAGTTCTTCTGCTATCAAGAGATAGAGAGTAAAAAACAGATGATATTATCATCTTGAAAATTATATTTAATGTCCTTCAGCAACAAATTAGTAGTTGTGTATGCACTGAGAATTCTCTCTTCTGGACTAGCCAATTTGAGGACTACAAATCAACTAAGTGAACTTTGAACCTTCTTGTGGCTATTGAAGTCCATTCCAGCACTTTTGTTTCAGAACAGTACCAACAATAAAATAAACCGACAATGAACTTGTTTGTTAGACGTTATAAGCTGGGCTCTACCATGCTACCATGCTACCATGTTGTTTATCAAGTAATCTATTATAAATGTAAATCTTTTCACTGAGTCAAACAATAAGATCTCAAATAAATTTTCATTTATATGTTATCTGCCTCAAATTTTTTTAAATGGAACTGTTCACATATCGTTTTACTCACTTTTTTGCTTGAGGTTTATGCCAACACTTAAATGGATCTTTTTTTTTGTCTATGTTTTATGTTTGTGACAAGAATGTGACCGAGTTGAGTTGTGTTGCACATGTGCCAGGTGAAGAACAAGACTGTTCGTGAAGTTATAGATTTTGTCAAAGGATATCAATTGTTATTTGCTCAAATTCTTCGGGAAGATATTCATGAAGCTGATGATTTGACAGTGGAGCAGATCATTCTCGTCGTTGGCATACTAAGCAAGGTAAGGATCATTGAAGGACATGAAAGTGTCGTACAAATAGTGAAACAAACTGGGTTGTCTTCTGAACTGTTAAGTTATGGTAATATATATGTGACTATGTGGCTGTCAACTGTTTGGACACTTGAGATATATAGTGTGAATGGCATTCAAACAATTTGTCTCCTTGTCTATGTTCTGTTGTAGATTTTGACCGTAGTTCTTTTCTCCCTTTTTTTCTCTAGGGAAACCAATAACATGATTTTGAAGTTTTCTCTTTTCTTGTCTATAGGTATGGCCTTATGAGGAGAGTGATGAGTCTGGTTTTGTTCAAGGTCTTTTCTGTATGATGCATGCTCTTTTCTCTTTAGAGTCAGAGAAGCCTAATTTGGGCAGATCAGTACAATCTCCAGAGGTATTTTAAGTCTTTTTTCAAAGAATCAGTTTAAACAGAGCATGGATGCGCTTGTCTACTTTTTTAACTTGCTGTACCATTTGTTGAAATATTCCCAGAGTAAGAGGATGTTGGAACTGAACTTGTTTAAGTTATGCTTCAGCCTGAGCTCTTATCTGTACTTTCTTGTCACAAAGAGATCTCTAAGACTCCAGGTGTGTATACAGATGTTAAGCACTGTTTATATATGGCTAATGAATAAAGAGAGAATCCATTTGAGGTCAAAATGATGCTGCAGGTGTTGGACTGCCCTGTAGATTATCATTCTTCTGCTGGCCTGCAGCTGCCTACATTGTCTTTGCTTGGTTCTCTTCTTAGTTCTGCGACAACTTCTCTTGAAAGAGCAGCAGAGGAAAAATCTTTACTATATAACAAGGTGTAATGGCATTGTGGCACTAAACAAAAGAAAACTTTCCTGTTCTCTATTCATATTGCTTTTGACTTCATTTTGGAATTTAGGTAAAAATGCTAATTTAGTTGTTTTTGCAGATTCATGATATAAATGAACTATCAAGGCAGGAAGTGGATGAAATTATCAACATGTGTGTTCGGAGAGATTGCATATCATCAATTGATGATATACAAAAGAGGTACATGTTCTGCTTTTTCTTTTATTTGTGATTTCATTTTATACAGTCATATTTTCCTTTGAATATGTCAGTCATATGTTTCTTGCAATGCCGTAATGGTAATGCTTTGAACCAAAGATTCAAACAAAATTGATATTCTTAGTTCCAAATATATCCTGCAAGTCATTCAGTCATTGCTATATGTTGATGCATATGATGAGCAAATGATGATTAAAGGAACAAAGATGCATATCTAGTTATACGTTGAGGCAGGGTTCTCAAAAGGGAAGCCTTGTAAGAAACCCATGATTCTGTTTTTTTTGACATGAAGTGGTCGTTCTTAGGCATCAAAACTTGAAGGCTCATGGTTACAATAATGCCACCTAGTTCTGCACCTTGTCAATAGATGATTGGAAACAAATATGCTATATTCATAGACTATTCTATTTGGAGATGATAACTGGAGGGGTATTTGTCATTATTTACTCAGAGAAGATTCAACTCTGCCAATCATGTGCAGTTGACATGCTAGGTTAGGGAATTCAATTCACACGCTTGTCCAGCATTTAGTTGCGTAGTTTTTTTTTTTTTTGTTGCTAGTTTACATGCTAGAAGATAAGTTGATGCCGTCTATTTTGTGAAGTAGCTCTATAAAATGGAGTTTTGTGAAGTTTCATGCATCATTTTGAGTGAAGGCAATCCATCTGAGAAGTAAAAAATGCTAATCATGCAATATGTTCAATGGGATTTGAATTTTTGATGTCTGTCTTCTGTACAGATTAATATTTCTTGTTGTCTGCAGCTCAGACATTGCTAGCAGACAGGAAAATGCATGTTGTTTGAGTAGATGATCTACGTTCGGTCTTGGGATAGAGAGATGTATCTATTAGATATACATATATATCCACCTTGGTGTATGATGTTTGCAGATGGCAGATAGCTGTAATCTGGCTTGGATGTCATGAGGGACCATATCTTAGAGTCTAGGATTTCAAGTTAAATATATGCATTACAGTTAAGGGAAGTGATTGAATTGGGTTTAGCCTGGATGGTATAGAGGTCCCAGAATGGCATGCACTTTTTTCGTAGATTCCATTACAGAGAGATGAGGAAGGAACATTGATGTTAACCATAGGACTAAGGCAGGACTAATAAAAGTGGAGAAGTGTGACTGAAGTCTCATATGATCTCAAAATACCAGCTATGTTATCGGAGAAGCTATATAGATTTGTGATTCTATCTGCGAGGAAGTATTAGCGAGTGGTGGGCATTGAAAACATATGTAGACAATTTCATGTTAGAACTGGGAAGATTAAGATGGATGTGCTCAAATATAAAGATGGGAGATATATGGAATGATTGCTTGTAAAAACTTGAAGGTGGCACATATTGTGGATAGGATGAGGGAAGGGAGATTGAGATGGTTTGTTTTGTTCCCATGCATTGCAGGCTAGGAAATGTGTCTGCACCAGAAACTGAATGAATCAAAGTTCTAGGAGATAAGTAAGATTACATATAAAATGACATGAAGAGAAGCAGCAGGAAAGGATTTAGCAGGCTAGATTTTTTTCCCCTTAATTGTGATCCAAAGTATAGCATCGTATAAAAAAAATGAAGTGGATCTATATATAGCCAATGCCAAAAGTATGGGAGAGACTTGGTTTGTGTTGAGTTGAAATTGCCTAGTTTAGTTTTAAACCTAGTCTTGCTCCATAATAAGATCTTAGATCGTTATCATTTTATATGATGTTTTATAATGGGTATGTTCAGTATGTGTTTGTTACAACATATTCTCTCAATCGGTTTTTGCTAGTTGGTAACATGCAATCCAATCTTCTAATTGCAATGATTTTGACTGTTTATTGCAATCAAATGATTCATTTCTGCACTGACTGATCAAATGATTCATTTCTGCACTGACTGATGAAATTGATCTCTGTTCACTAATATCTTCTCATCTTCTGAACTGGCTTGCTCAATTGTTTCAATAATCTTTGTCATCAATGGTTTCTCTTATTTTACAGGAGGTATATTGCAATGGTAGAAATGTGCCAGGTAGCTGCCAATAGAGATCAGCTGATAACCGTATTACTTCCACTTGCAGAACAAGTGCTAAATGTTATCCTTGTTCACTTACAGGACAGGTGTGCTTTTTTGTTCTAAATTTTTCATTTAATCCCCCCACATATCCACCCCCTATACATGCTGGGTGATAGATTTTGGAGGCTGTTATGAAGTATTGCTGTAAGATTAACTGCATCTTCTTTTCCATCAATGGGCGTGTCCCACGTGCATCTTGCACTGTGAGCTTCCAAGGATTAGATGTGTTCAGCCTTGTTTCTGCAACGTCAGCATTCTGTTTTTTTTTTCTGTTTTTTGAACCCCTGACATCCTAATCAGATGAAGCAGTCTTTACAGATTTACCAGTGTGAATTCTGTTGTACTGGATCCAGTGTATTATTTGGGTGGGCTTGATATGTGAAGCCTTTGTACCATTTTGGTCGGGCTGACTGGTTGATCACTGGCAGATTGGTTTGAGTCTGCAGATTCAAGTATCTCACTGATTTGTGGTCTTTGGCAGCTCTGTGAAAGCTGATGTTGGTGGAGTAAAAGCAATTACATATGGAACCCAGTCTGACTCGGGACAGGAGACATCTTTGTTGTGTGAAAAATTGGTTCTCACCTTAGAACGGCTTGAACTACTAACTGAGGTATGCTGCTTATTGTATACGAATTATAGATGGAATTGAGGTTCCAACTTCCAATATCTGAGGTAAAATATAGATATTGTTTTACGACTGCTGGATTTTGGTAGGATTAGGGTTGTCTGTACTCTGCAATGAAGCAATTTAAACCAAGGGAATGAGAACATAGAATCCTTGATGGATAGGATCAGAAGTGGTCTTTAAGTTGATTATTATACATACATACTATTCAGGAAATTAATCTTTTCAGATTTTATTTTTGTCCTTTTTAAAGTGGAGGACTACTAGCACTACAATGCAACCCTAGACCCTCTACGCAAGCACCAAAGTTGATTGTGGTTACTTTACTGTCTTTGTAGCACCAAAAGTTACACTTATCATGATGCTTGTAAAAGAATTGCTTAAGCTATCCAATAACCTTTAAGGATGCAGTGTAAACCAGATGCCTGTTGGCTCTAAAGATTTAATTGTCATGGTTTTAGCTGGCCACACCTTGTGTTGTGTCAGTAATGCTTTTTTTTTTTTTGGACAATTTTACATTCACGTAATGGTCCCTACGTGTTTTTGCAGGATAAAGTTGGCCGCCATCTGAAGGTGTTCCGTAGGTTAGTAACGTCACTCAAGGAAAACGCAATTCAGAAGCTATCCTTATGAGTTCCGAGACAGTGAGGTTGTTTGTAAATTTTGATGTCATAGAGGAATTTTGCTGTCCAGAAAACATATTAACATTGTGGCATTGTTGTAAAATGTGCTGTGCTATTCTTTTTTGAGAATAATATGTTATTCTTATATTTTTGTACTGAATCTCACTGTTGCTTTCTTCATGTCTAGCTATTTTCTCTTTAACCTAATGAAAATTCATATATTCATAGAAGTTATAGGATTATTATTCTCAATTGTTATTATTTTATTATTTTCAAGTTATTTAACCTTGACTATCTATAAAATAAAAGTGTTTTATAAATAAATGTTAATATCACTGCAAAAAAACAATTATGGATTCCGTTTCAAAAAAAAAACAATTATAGATTTTGTTCTTTTGGTGTTTGATAATTTAAAAATAATTAATACCGTTCAAAAAATTAATAAAAATAAAAAAATAAAATTTTAAGTTTGAATGTAGTTTAGGAGTTAAAAATTTTATACTCCAATTTGAGATGTAATTATTTATGTTGTTAAATAATAGTTTTTTTAAATTTTTTTCTTTTAAAAAATTTTTGACAGCCAAATAAAATGAAATTCAACTTTTTTCTTATTTGTTCTTTTTTTTTATTCCATGTGTAAAACATTTTTAAATACATAAGCATGATAGTGAGCCTGTTGATTTTTCGTACATCCATAATTATGAATATTTTATTATATCTCTAGCTTTTGTGAATTAGACCACCTTAGTTCATTTATGTAACCTGAGATGAGAACATTATATGTATGCCAATATTTTTGCCCGATGTGAACCCATATTGTTGTTTATAGGATTATTACACCTTCGGTTTGGTGGCTCGCAACGAAAATCCGATGATGAGATAGAACGAGTTTTGAATGCAAAAAGGGTCCGAAATCTTTTATAGAATAGACACGAAAGTCCAAAATCTTAGAACTAAGCCCAAAATATTCCAACCCAAGCCAAAAGCCTATTGGCCCAAAGGCTAGACCTAGGCCTGGGTCGATGAAGCGATCGCCTCTTCAGCTAGGCATCGGTGAGGCGAGGCTTCATCAAAGAGGTGGCGCCTCTTTGTGGCTGACCTCTGGTGCATTAAATGCCATTTATGGCTGCAATAAACATGAGGTGGGCCCATATATCACACACCGGAAAATTTTGGACGTAAAAATAAAACTTTTAGGACAGAAAAAAGGTGGGAAAGGCTAGGGGAATGGTGAAGAATGATGATCTTTTGTCTTAGCGTGATTTTTGAGAAAATGCAAAAGAGAAGGCTAGAGGTTTAAAAGAGAGGTTTTTTTTGGCTAGTTGAAGGAGAGGAGGAGCAATTTTTTGAGACAAAACAAAAAAAAGAGAGAAAAGGGAAGAACGTTTTAGAAGAGAAAACAAGAGAAAAGAAAAAAAGAGAGGAAGAAGAAAGAGACTTTTTAGGCTTGAGAATCCATTTTCTTGGGAAGAATGAAGGAGCTCTTGCATTCAAAGCATTTGAACAAGCAAACTAACCTTTGAAGGCTCAGTCAGGAGTATCAAACATGTTCAAATAAGTGAGAATTCCCACTTTTAAGCTTAAAGTTGGTTGTTTTATATAAAAGCTTGATTTCTTGGATTTTTATACTTGTCTTTGTGTTTATTGTCTATTTGAGGTTATATTGAAGGTATGAATATATGAAATACTGAATATTAGTTGTAAATTTACATCAACTTGCATCAATCTTTGCTTATTCGTGTCTGTTTTGAAATTTCTTAGAAGTTAAGAAATGTAGCCTGTTTCTGTGCCTGTTGAAGATTGAAGAGTTGCCCTTTCACATTGTGGCAACCTCTTGGCCAGGAGGCGACGCCTCTATGAAGAGGCGTCGCCTCTCTGCCAGAGTCTTGCATGTATTAGTCTTTAGTTTCTATTGCATGATTTACGTTTATCACGCACCTGTTCCATGTTATATCCCCTGTCTTACATGAAGTTACCATGATATTAAGAGTAATCAGATACCAATTCATGTTTATATGAGTATTTATGTCTATTGTGCACAACTTTAACTTAATTCGCTTTTTGTAAATAATAGTTGTCATTTTGTGAGAAAGGGCTAACTCTTGAGTTTTGTAGGAATCTTAGAGTGATTTTAATCAAATGATCAAGAGTCCATCTCCTTAATTAGTTCTTGAGAGGATTTCTTGATGATTTAATTTTGATTTATTATCGGTTTATTTTTGGTTTATTTTAAGTTTATTTTATTTTTATTTGAAGTAAAATGTTGTAACCCCTAATCCCTTCCCCATTTATATAATATTTATTTGTGTAATTTATTATTTGATTGAATGTGTGGGCCATAAGCATGTAAACGGGGCTAATGTGCAAACTTGAACTTAAATATAAAATCAGAAATGATTGAAATTCATATAGTAATAAGGAAATAATTAAATAACCAAAGGTAATAAAATACAAAACATATACGGAGGCCAACTGCAAGGTTGGGTGGGCATTCAAAAGCCTATACCCAGTTTTCGAACCCAATCTCTGATGACGGCTGCTGGGAATCTCCGTGGAATCTAGTTGCTGTACAACGTGTCCCGACTTTCATCCGTGTGGTGACTCCATCTTCATAATGGGTCCTAAGCCCATTTTGTATTTCCTAGTAGGCCCTGAGCTTGCACAGTGTCGTGGTCGCCAAACATTTGGGCGTGTACTAGACCCCGCCGCCTATAGTGGCGACTCCACTAGGGATAGAGAAATTGATTCCAGTGTTTTGTAATTTATCATCTTTGATTATTTTCTTATTTCCTTTGCATTTTCTGCATTCACTATACATTTTCACACAATGAGCACAATAATCCTAAATAACCTAATAATAGTCTTTGCCTCGCTACCTACGTTTCGCTTAAACCTGGTGGTGGAGTATTCGATTATTGTCACTCATAGCATGTATTTATCCACGTCGCATGGACCCTTGAGTGGGGAAATGTAATGGAGGTACATAGCTATGGGAGCCAAGGCTTATTACCCTCTACTTAGCTCATGTAATGACTTAGCAACTCTCCTTAGGATTTTTCCAAATGTGTGTGATTTATGCCATATAGTAATCCCTGAAATAAAGCCTAAGCCCATTAAGGATGGACTATGCCAAATTGGGGTTTTTAGGTCCATTATGGCCCACTAAAATGGACTTTGGTTTTATTCAAAGGATTACTGCTTGTTTGCATCGTCTTGAGAGTTTTATTGCATACGTCGGTTTTATATCTCTTGTTGATAATTACCAAACTGATTGGCAGGGGTTATGCACTGCGTTTGTTAAGTAGTACAGTCTCAATATTCAAATGGAAGCGTCTTTGAGAGACTTGTAGGAAATTAAGCAAAAGTTGAATGAGTCTTTTGCTAATTATCTGATCAGGTGGAGAGCTAAGTTGGCACAGATAAAGCACTGGCCTGCTGAGACTGATTAGTTAGTAATAGTAATAAAAGGATGTGTGCTTCCATTCTTCAAAAAGCTGAAAGACTTGGGGATCCGAAACTTTAAGGAACTGTATAGATTTGGGGTGTAAAAGGATCCGACCTGGCCTTAGGCAAGAAACTTTTCAGTGGAAGATCTGCAGGCAGAAAAGGAAGTGGATCCAGTAGTGGGATTGGAGCGAGTAGTAATATACAAATCAATGTTGTTGGGCAACCCCGAAGGTTTTCTAATTTGGAAAAACCTCTTTCTAAAGTCCTGAAAAAGTTGATTGAGAACAACCTTTTAAGGCCTTTGCCTCAAAGACCACCCTTTTCAAATGCCGACCCAAAATTATACTGTAAATATCATCAGACCATAGGACATGATACTGACAGCTGCGATCGCCTAAAATATGAGATCCAGGATTTAATCGATTCAGGCCAAATTACAGACCCTGAAACCAGAAAACCCAACACCTGAAATAACCCTTTACCCAATTACCGCAATGTGCCACCACCAAATCCCTGCATTCTCATGATCAATACCGGCTTGACAGAGGAACAAGTCCTTAATTCCTTTGTCGATGCCACACCCACTAAAAACCTGCATCTGAATTAGCAGCCCATGGAACTAAATGTAAACGTTCTTGATAATTGGAGTTCTGATAATGAGGAAGGAGGATCAATTGATTTGTGGAAGAGTAATAAGGGAAAGAAAGCCCAGTCAGCTGAAAAGGATGAAAAGAAGGAAGTAAAAGCTTGATATGGTTGAAGGAAGAGAAAACTAGTTCAAAAGAAGAATTGACAGAGAAGAAGAAAGTTGATGAAGTAAAACCAAATAAGAAGGCCGTTGAAGCTAAGAGAGATAAGAAGACTCTCGTTCGCATTTAGGAGCTGCTAATGCAATCCAAAGCCCATCAAGAGGCGTTGGTTATGGCCTTTAATCACAGAAAGATTCTTGCAACTCATACTCCCAACCAATGGTGGATTCACTGAGAGAGAGCCCTCAGAGGGTAATGTTTTTTTACAGATGATGACCTACCTTTGGAAGGCAGAGACCACAACAAAGCCTTTTTCATAAAGGCTGAAGTGAAAGGGAAACTCACTTGCTGTGTGATGGTGGATAACAGATCCGCTATTAATGTGTGCCGTTTAAAAATCCTGCCTAAGTTAGGACTAGCAGTGTCTGATTTGAAGCCATCTGAGGTAGTCATCAAAGCCTATGATGACATGAAAAGGCTTGTTGAAGGAACCTTCAGGGTATTGGTCAAGACAGGACCCCTTGAGGTTTGGGTCAGCCTGCATGTCATTGACATTCCTGTCACCTTTATCGTGTTATTGGGGAGGCCATGGTTCCATCCATTGGGAGGAGTGCCATCAACTATGCACCAGAAAATTAAGTTTCCACATAAGGGGAGAGTAGTCACGATAACAACAGAAACTGAAGCTGCAGTCATTGTATTAAAGCTAGCTCCTAATGAAATCTCGATCAGTCCGAGCTTCGAGGTCTGCATGATCTATGAAGATGAATTAAATATGAAAATAGCAAGCATGATTAAGAACATGAACTTTATGCTCGAAATGGGACTAGGGAAGAACCAATGAGGCCCGCCAGAGTTTGTTGAGTCGAAGGTCCCCATTTTGAAGTACGGGTTAGGATATCAAAAATCTAAGAGCTCAAAGCCTAAGGCTGAAAAGTGGAAGGTACTATAGGAGACGTTCGTGGAGAAAGGCACTAATTACCCTTACACCGGCAATCTTGAACCGTTGATGATAGTGGAAAAGTTGGTTACAGATTCAAAATTTTTACTGAATATGTGGGTGGGGCCAAATAATTTACCGTTGAGGAACCTGTGGTGGAGGAACTGGTGTAAACTCCAGAGACAGAAAAAGACATCCCTATGGCGGAGTCGAAGGACGCTAGAGATCAGGAAGGGGAATGTGTCTTCGAATCTTTTATCTTTAATTCTATCATAGATGTCTTCTATGATAATCTTGACATTTCTCTTGAAAACATGTTTGATACTGATGATCTTTTCTTTTCCAAAGTTAATGCAATAAGATCTGAATTTACCTATTTGTGTGATGTATTTCCTAACAGTTTTTCTATTTGTGAGGACCACTTCATGCATATGTTTGACATTAATTCATTACAAACTGAATCATTTAATTTAGGCACATGTGATAATCCTAAGAATATACTTATTGCTTCTAATTTGACTCTTGATGAGAGAATAAAAATGGAAGAAACATTAAGAAGAAGATAAAAAGTATTTTCTTGGGGGGAATTGATAGGGAAATTACAGAACACAAGATCCTTACATATCCTCACATTACACCAGTAAAGCAAAAGAAGAGATTGCGGCCATAATGGGCTCTATTGATTAAAGAAGAAGTGGAGAAGCAGCTGAAAGTGAAGTTCTTAGAGGTAGTGGATGATGGCCAGTGGCTAGCCAATATAGTGTCAGTTCCTAAAAAGGATGGAATGGTCAGACTATGTGTATACTATAGGGATTTGAACAAAGCTTTCTCGAAAGATGATTTCCCTTTCTGCATATTGACACCTTGGTTGATAGCGCAACCTCTAGTGCAATGTACTCTTTCATGGACGGTTTCTTAGGATATAACTAGATCATGATGGTAGTGATTGACAAGCTGAAGACTTCTTTCACTACTAATTGAGGGGTCTATTGTTATTCAGCCACGCCATTTAGGTTGAAAAATGCGGGAGCTACTTATCAGTGGATGGCTACTACTCTACTTCATGACATGGTATGCAAGGAAATAGAAGTATATGTGGATGACATGATGGTGAAGTCTCCAATATGAGAAGGACACTTCAAGGCTTTAGAAAAGTTCCTAGTTAGAGCTGAAAAGTATAATCTCAGATTGAACCTAAAGAAGTGTTTTTTGGGGGTAACCTCTAGAAAGTTGCTAGGACACATCATCAGTTAGAAAGGAATAGAGGTGGATTTGGATAAAGTTAAAACAATTTGAGAGATGCCTGTGCCAAAGACCGAGAAAAAAGTTTGAGGGTTTATTGGGTGATTGCAATACATTAGTAGGTTCATAGCTACACTAACTACTATTTGTGAGCTGATCTTTAAACTCTTGAGAAAAAATAAAACAGTGATCTGGGATGATAAGTATCAGTAAGGTTTTGAAACCATTAAGAATTGTTTGATGAATCCTCCAGCATTACAACCATCGAGACCAGGTAAACTTTTGATCCTCTATCTGGCAATCAAAAGAGAGGCGATAGGTGTAATGTTAACTTAAGAAGAAGATGGAAAGGTCAAACATACAGTGTATTACTTGAGCAAGAAGCTCCTGCCTTATGAAGCCAACTACAGTTTAGTGGAAAAGACATGTTTGGCTGTGATTTGGGCAATGAAGAAGCTCCGACATTACTTCTAGTATTATAGAATTTAATTGGTTTCTAGGCATGATCCCCTTAGGTATCTTCAGTAAACTCTATCACTTACAAGAAAATTAGCCAGATGGTTGGTGCTACTCACTGAATTTGACATAGACTATGTGGCTAAGAAGGTGATAAAAGGGAGAGCTGTAGTGGATTTCTTGGTTCAAAATCCTATGAGTGATGAACGGGAATGGGAGTTGAAATTTTTAGATGAGCACCTGGGGGCAATAGAAATCCAAACATGGATAATGTACTTTGATAGAGTGGTCAACAATAGAGGAGCAGACATTGGTGTCATTCTGATCTCACCAGAAGGAGAAATGATCCCGATGGTGAAAAGATTGGAATTTGAAGTCACTAATAACCAAGCCAAATATGAAGCTTGCATTTTTGGCTTGCAAGCACTCCGGAATCTGGGGGTAGAAGAAATCATAATATACGAAGACTTTATATTAGTGGTGAAACAAATCTCCAAACAATGGGAGGTGAGGGAAGATAAACTGAGATTGTATTGGGAATATTCAGCTACTATTCTATTATCCTTTACTTAGTGTAAAATTGTCTACTCACTGCGAGAAGAGAATCAGATGGCAGATGCCTTAGCCACTCTAGCTTTGACATGGGAAGGGGGAAAACAGGCAGAGATCAAACCTCTTATTCTTGTAAGATCATGAATCCCTTATTATGAAGAGATAACAGTGATGCCAATTAACCTCGTAGAGAAATCATGGTTCTACAATTTACAGTAGTAATTAGAAATGGGGGAAGTTTCCCGAAGACGCTGATAGAAAGAGAGGATGTCTCTTAGGATGTTATCTCAGCAATTTATCAGCCATAATGGAATGCTATATAAAAAAGCACCAACTGGAGTGCATTTGAGATGCGTGGATAAAGATGAGGCCCTAAAACTTATGGAAGCAATCCATGAAGAAGTGTGTGGTCCGCATATGAATGGAATAATGTAGGCTAAGAAAATAGCATGTCAAGACTATTTTTGGTTAATGATGGACTGTATGAAATTTGTAAAGAAATGTTATAATTGCCAAGCATATGGTGGTGTTAGCCATTTACCCTCCATGGAACTTCAGGGGATGACTTTTCCTTAGACATTCACAGCCTGGGGAATTAATATCATTGGTCAAGTAAGGCCAAAAGCATTAAACGGTCATCGCTGCATTGTGGTGGCCATTGACTATTTCTCCAAATGGGTTGGGGCAGAATCGTATGCCACTATTGGATCAAAATAAATGGCGAAGTTTATAAAAAGGAACATAATCTGCTGATATGGATTGCCTCATTATGTTGTCACTGACAATGGTGTTCAGTTTCTAGCAGAAACGACAACCTTACTAAAAGAATACAAGATTGAGCATCATAGATCATCTCCGTATAGACTGCAAATGAATGGTGTAGTAGAATCTGCAAATAAGAATGTGAAGAGGATATTATCTAAGATGATGGAAAACTACCGGAATTGGTTAGATTATTTACAATTCGCACTGTGGGGATACAGGACTACTGCTAGAACCTCGACTGGAGTTACTCCATACTTGCTTGTGTATGAATGTGAAGCAGTATTACCAATAGAGGTGGAAATTCAGTTTATGCGACTTCTTTTGGAAACTAAAATCCCCGAATATCAGTGGGTAGAGAGCCGATTGTTATAGTTAACACTCTTAGATGAGAGAAGGTTGAAAGCCATGTATTATTCTCAATTGCATCAGAAGAGGATAGCTCAAGCTTATAATAAGAAAATTAAGCCGGGTAAAATCAAAGAGGGTGATTTGGTATTGAAGTTGACCAGGCCGATCATGACGGATCCACGAGGGAAATTTAAGCCAAACTGGGAAGGTCCATACCTAGTGAAGAAGTTATTCTCCAAGGGCGCCGTTGTACTTTCAAACTTGGAAGAAAATGAATTCAGAGAGCCCATCAACCTAGATAAGCTGAAGAAGTACTTTCTATGAAGTCTTGCTAAGGAGAAAACCTAATGAAGAGACTGCTTAGGCAAAAGTAAGAGAAAAAATGAAAAATTAAAGAGTCCTATTGGATTGTAAAACTTGAAAAGGCGGTCCAGTCAAAAATTAAGGACATGTAAAAGAGGAGAGAGAGAGAGAGAGAGAGAAATAGTTACATGGAAAACTTGCAAGGGTAAACCAATTAACGACATGAGATATGTTAGAAGCAAAAATGTATAATCAGTTTATGCTTGAATTAAATGGAATGGATTGCCTTTGTTATTATTGAACGTCATATTAAGTATTTATTACAAACTGCTTAACTAAAAGAAAATTCCATCCAACAAAAATCAAATAAAGATTAAGTTACATAAACTAGTTTTGCCTTTTTCTCTTTTGAACACATTGGTCACTCGATGGCTACAATGCCCTTGTCCTTCTATTCATCATAAATTCATTCTTCTCTGTCTGTTGTAATTGAATCTATGCCTTGTTCTGGTCATCGATGGATTGATCTCCATCGTAGTCAATGCGTCTTAGAATGGTTTTATGAGGTTAATTTTCAATCAAATTATCCAAAAAATTTTGAGAAAGAGGCCCTGGCTTGAACTCATGAACTGGCCCCACAATCAACTGCTTCTGTCCATATTGTCCGCATAGTCAAGTAGGATTGTAAAAAGTAGCGAAATAGCGGCCAGCTATGGGAACATAGTAAGTTTAGGAATGAATGGTCACATGCTGCAACCTTCACCAGGGGCACATCCATTGGATCGGAGTATCAGGGAATGTAGACAACCAACTCTGAACATCTTTTGGAATGGGACAAAGTCTTTGGGTGCGACAATGCTTAACTTTGTAATGTGCTATGTCTCTGGGAGGCTCCAACAACCTCAGCTTTTCATGAAACCACGCCTAAAAAAAGTAAATGGGTAAAAATGACAAATAAAGCAAAAAATGAAGAAAAGGGAAAGGAAAATCGACCTCCAGTAGCAGTGGACATCCAAAAAATCATCTAGTTTCAGTAAAGTTTTCTAATTCGACAATGGTTTCAGCCAAGATAAGAGGAAAGGGGTTCAAGCCAGCTTCCACTTGATCAAGAATGTGCAGGAGTTTTGGATCATAGTTGCCAGAAGTGGAAAGAAGTAAGAATTGAGCATATAGACAAAAAGCCATCATTTGAGGCCAAAAAATCTCATTGTTGTCTACAACTGCTACAACTTTTAGAAGAGAGTTTATCAGAACTTTATTGCCAAAGATGTGATGAAGAGAAGATTAACGGGGGAAGTTAAACATTCTAGCCATTTGATATTGCCTGGAGTGCATCGATTGGAGGAACTGCAATTTGACAAGTGGAATCCTTTTGAGAACCTAGGATAACTTTGAATTCCTCGGGTAGGGGGCATAGCTCTACCGACATGTTTCTGTGGATCCTAAAATTGGGTAAGAACATGGAGGAAAGGGAAGTTAATCTTCCTAGCATGTAAAGATCGGAAAGTCGATAGACAAAATCGCTCCAATTTGGCCTAGGATCCACCATCTAAGCTTTTCAAGACCAATTGTAGTTGTTTCAAGCTTTTGTCAGTCATGTTGGGAGTTCAATATGCAGTTCAAAAGAAGAAAGCAGAAAAAATGACGGAAATAAGGAGTTGAGGATTTTGGAGAAGATTTGGGATTTTTTATAGCTGCAGACCTCTGCCACAGAGGTGTTCATCTTTATAAAGAGGCGCCGCCTCTACCTGTTGAGGTGATCATTCATCGCCTCTTCACAAAGAGGTGACACCTTTCTGACAGTGCGAGTATTTTTTTATTTTATTACAAAAGTGGTTTGTGTTGTTCATGCCATATTCATGTATCGAAAAAGAGATCATCCTATAATAAAATTTCCTTTAATTGCTCCAAAATAGAATTCAAGAGTTGTGGTACCCATTTAGTGCAAAATGTGAATAAAAAACTAAAATAAAAGATTTATCCAAAAGGGACAATAGTTCAGTCAAAATGATCCTTTTTCTAATATATAAGAGGCATCCCTCTACTCATCATCTCCATGGTCATCATGCTCATCAGTATGCTCCTCTACATCGTCATCGCTATTATCTCCAGCATGCTCCTCCTCTCCAGCGGTCTCCTCACCGACATACTCCTCCTCCTTACCATTACTAGTCTCCTCCTCATCATCATCGACCTGAAGAGAAGCCAGCTAACACTCCAGAGCAGTGACTCTAGGCTGACTAGCATCATACTAATCCTATCAAAATACAACGAGAGGTAAGATATCATAAACGCATTCATACATATAGAAATAGGGATTAATTGTTACCTTTCACTGCTGAGTCATGCTCACGAGGAAGTCCCACTAGGCCTCAATCACCCTATACATGTACTCACCTTAGTCTCAAGGTATCTGTACAGTTAATGAATTGTTAAAGCTACTATACTGTTAAGTCGATCTGAGAATATGATTTCAGAAGGAATGAGAGAGGTCTTACATGTGTAGAAGCCTCTGGGATGAACACGGGCTCTAAACTCTCATCACCTCTCATAAACTTATGAGAAAGCTTGCCTGAAGGCATAGAGCACCGCGTCATTAAATCTGGAGGAGCAGTGAACCTACCAGCTACTATTTAAGACCTAGAGTTGGAAGGCTCACTAGCAGATGGTGTGTTAGAAGAGGTACCCTCACCCCTTTGCTTGGCACGAGGGCTCTGATGAGGCCTCTCCTACATAGTGGGCCTATGATGTACTTCTGGTGCCCTAGCTAGTGCATGAAAAGGAAAATCAAGTTAGGAAAATGACATCTCTAAATAGGAATGTAAAAATCAGATGTTTAACTAAATTATTTGCTCACCTGAAATGTAGATCAGGATAAAGGCACCCTCTGCAGGAGATGAGCTTGCGTAAAATCCATGTATCGAGACTTCCTTCTCTCACAGTACTCATCTGCATCATCACCCTCCAGGGCCTGATCAAGCTCGTCTCCCTCCAATTGATGTCTTCAAAAAATCTCACAAGGAGGAGAAAAAGGTGGTTGTCTTGCCCAAGCGCCCCCGTGCCAAGATCGTATACTCTCATTGAGGTGCCAAACCCTGCAATTAGGTTCTCAGAGTAGCACTCTCTTCTGAGATAGCGGGATCGAACGGATCATGGCCTATGTCCATCTAGCCTCAGGGCCCCATAAGTTTGGGTTCAATTGCAAAAAGCAGGTTGGTAAGTAGATGAATATACTTAACAAACATATTACTAATTATAATTATGTTTGTAAGTACTGTACCTTATCAAGTGTCAGGTGCGACTTACGATGGATGTGTACGCTAGCAACTGGAGCGCCACATTACCATGGCAGGAAATGGAGTATCAAAAATGTGGGATAATCCCATAATTAGCTCCAACTCTAGTGCCCAATCCTAAAAAAAAGAGAGAAGTGTTAGTAGATAATAGTATTCAAGACAAACCTAATGAAAGAAGAGAGAAAATACTAGAACAGCATGCCAGAAATTGTAAAACCGCCTGGCTCTATGAACAGTCTTATTCATGCTCCAATACAAATATGCAAGAGCACAATTACCCCAAATCATATGTAGCCACCAAGTCAAGATCTCTCAGTGGCATAAAAAATATCAGATTGATGGAGCTCATTGTATTAGCAAAGAGTGTAGTCCCCAGTAGGTAGACAAGAAAGGATCTCAC
Organism: Mallotus repandus; assembly: GCA_949671775.1. Lineage (NCBI taxonomy): Eukaryota > Viridiplantae > Streptophyta > Magnoliopsida > Malpighiales > Euphorbiaceae > Mallotus > Mallotus repandus. The sequence continues at coordinate 32,009 of CATIWM010295504.1, forward strand.
CACTTGATCGATTTGGAGGCCAGTGGTAGCAACCTCCACTCTCTCCCGCATATAGTGACTTCGAATAGAGTCAATCTTGATGGTGTGCGTCCCTTTCATATCTGGGACCATCCTCAGGAGAAGCTCAATATAAGTGACATGGTTGGGGGACATCCTATGTAGGCTCGTATCTAAAGGAACGGAATGCCCCGCACACAGAATCCCTGTAATAGCAGTAAAAGAAACTATGTCAAAGGTGAACTCGCCTAAAGAGAGGTGGAATGTATGCGTGTTGTTAGACCATCTCTCCATCAAAGCATGCAAGGGCTGGTAGTCAGTTCACCCCTGAGTATTTGGAAGGGCAAGGATGAAATTTGCAAACCCAGTATCATGAATACGAGCCTTGATGCTGTCAAGGAAATTGTTGTACCACATGCGGGCTCCGTGAAAATTCCCAGAACCCTTGAAAGTGTGGGAATCGAGCCATAATACAAAATAAGGAGTTGAAATATCAGTCTAGCTAAGTAAATTTGAAATTTTTTTTGAGTTTCTGGTGAAGAGGTGACCGCCTATAAGCGTAGAGGTGATCGCCCCATCGAAGGGACGTCACCTCCTTGCCAAAAGGCGATCGCCCCTTTTGTAGTTGCCTGAACGTGAAAAGGCAAATGCCTCTTCTCCAAGAGGCGGTCACCTTTTCAAAGAGGTAATTGCCCCACCAAAGAGGCGATGCCTCTTCATGCTGGGAAACTGACACCTTGTAGACAATGGAGTTTAGCGCGCGTCTATGTTTATTGCAATTGTGACACTATTTGAGCTCAGGGCTCTAGGGAACATATTAACCACTGTCACAAAGACATGGCGTGGAGATGAGGAGTCGCCATCCAGCGTAATAATTAGGATAAATCGAAGGTGGAGGTAACTCGATTCTCTAGTACAAGCTAGTACCACAACCAGGAGTTCTGGATATGGAATACCAACTTCTTTTAGTCCTGTGTTCATTTAGAATTAGTTTATAAATTAATATCTTATCCTTTAATTACGTGCAATTTCATATAAACCCTAATTAAACATCCATCAATCCCAAAGGCAACCAATCATGAAAAAGCATATAAGAAATGCATTCATACAAAGCATATCAACCCTAGGTTAGTTTAATCTGCATATTTTAATTAAAGTGAGCTAAGTTTATATATTTTAATTTACAAATAAACCTAAAGCTAATAGGCCTAATTCTTACTCAATTTTATTTAAATGAGCCGAAGTCTATTTATTTTGTTTCTAAAATAGGCCTAAGTTTACAAATTATGAAAGTTTAAATTAGTGGGCCTAAATCTACAAGTTTTAAATCTAAATGGCCTTAATTCCACAAATTATGAAAAGGGCCTAATTAATGAGCTAAGTCTAAAGTAATTTTATTAACTAAAGTTGGCTTATGTCTAAATTAACTAGGTGGACCTAAATTATTTCTAAACCTAAAATCTAAGTAATTATGCGCCTAAACTCCATTTAATTAATTAACCTAAAACCTAATTAAATTATTAAGCCTATTTAATGATTAGGTGAATCTAATGATTTAACCTAAAACCTAAAAAACAAAGGAAAACGAATAAACATGCAAATCATAAAAAAATAATAATAAACGAAGCAAAATAATAATAACCAAAATAATAAACAAGACAATAAACAAAGCAATTAAAACATATATTTAATAAAATCTAACCCTAATTTAATTAACATGCAACCTAAAATTAATCTAAAGCCACCATTGATTTTATTAGAGTTTTACCAAATAAACCTATTTACTAATCAATTTTTTAAAAG
>CATIWM010295569.1:0-15963 GCA_949671775.1 Mallotus repandus
GAAATAAAATATTAAAGATAATAAAGATGATATTTTACCATAAAAATATAAACTTTATGATAAAAATACCAAATTTACCATAAAAAGCATAAATACAATAAAACTTGCAAAAAGCACTAAAATAGTAAAAATGCATAATTAAATACATAAATAAATAAGGGTGATAGCAATGAACATATAAAAATAATAAAGATGACATTTTTACCATAAAAATATGAACTTTATGATAAAAATATCAAATTTACTACAAAAGGCATAAAAGTAAGAAAATAGAAAAAAGGCAATAAAAATAAATAAAGTGCTGGAATAAATAAATAAATAGAAAAATATGGCAATAATAAGTAAATATGAATAATAAAGGTGGAATTTTTACCATAAAAATGTGGACTTTCTGATAAAAGGGTCAACTTTACTACAAAAGGCATAAATGTAATAAAAATTGCAAAAATACCAAAAAATGATAAAAATACAGAAATAAATGTGCTAATAAAATAAAAATACAGAAATAAAAATATTAAAATGGTAAAGATGGCATTTTCACCATAAAAATAGAGATTTTATGATAAAAAATGTCATTTTTACCATAAAAGCATAAATACTACAAAAATTGATAAAAATACAATAAAGATAAGAAAAAAATGCAGAAAAATAATAAAAATACTGCAGTAAATAAAATGAATTAAAATGATGCAAAAATCATAATAAAAATGCTAACTTTACGCTAAAATACCCATTTTTACATAAATGGAGAAAAAGATGCAAAAATAAATGCAAACACTCTCGGATCCAACCTGAACTTCCTTCTCCTTCTACATATCTTATTCACAAACTTCAAATTACCATAAAAATCACAACTTTATTAAAAATAATAAACATTTACAATAAAATGGATGAAAATGCAAGAAATAAGATGGAGAAGATGATAAAAATGATATTTTTAATTAAAAATAATTGGAAAATCTTCAGAGGGACCGGGTGATTACCCTTGATGTGTGCTTTTGACTAAGATGTGGTCCGGTTTGGATTTAATGGTCTAAATCCTAGGCAAAAGTGATTTTTTGGTTGAGTATTTAGGTTTGAGGGGTGCTCCAAGTGCTTTAGGAGTGAGAGAAAATGAGAGAGAAGGTATTGGAACAGGAAATTTCTCTCTCTAGAATTGGCTGCCTCAAAAAATTTGCCTCCTCCCCCTCCAAAAGAGGAAAAACCTTTTTTCTATATGTGGGTCGGCTTAACCTATGAGCTTGGGTCAATGACCCATGCTTGTGGTCCATGACCTACACGCGTAGGTCAAGTCGACCCATATAGGGAAAAATAGGTCATTTTGACCCACGGATGAGGTTAAATGACCCACACTCATGGGTCATTAACCTAAGCTCATGGGTAGACCCATCCCCATAAGCTTTTTTGGCTTTTTTTGGGTCCTTTCCAAGCCCAGGTTGGCTCCTTTTGGGTTTTGGTTTATTTTGGGTTTCTCTCGGGTTTTTTCTCGATCTAATCACACTCGAGAAAACTTCCGAATGAGTTTTCCATTGTCTAAGTGACAAGAATCCTTCATCATCGGATTTTTAGGGAAACTGCCATGATTTGGGTATCAACAGTTGCCCCCTACTTCACATGCATCAATCAAGCTGCCACCTTGTTTATGCATGGGAAGAAAAGTTTTCAAAACCAGTGAGATGAAAAAACTTTCATGAGGCTGCTATACGACCTTTACCAAGCCACAAAGTGGTGTGCACTGTATAGCCCTACAGGCCTCAAGTGCTTGGTTTCAAAGAAACCAAAGAGCATGTAAAATCTTTTTTGGGTGCCTTGTAACCTTTACTAAGCTACAAAGTGAGGGTGCAGTGACCTTTGCCAAGCCACAAGCAGGATGTCATGACCTTTACCAAGCCATAAGCGGGATGCATATAAAACTTTTGTGAGAGTGTTTTATGTGTTTGTGGTGTTTGTAAAACCATGATGCTATTTTTGAAATTGTGATGCATGAGAGTTTCACTCGCGCTTTCAGGGGTTTACCTTTACTGGTGAGTGGTGCGCACCGAAGGCTTCAAGTCAATCCGGCTACTACTATCTCACCTTGATATGATCCTTGCCATTTCTCTGGGGTCTGACCAGCATCCCTTTGCCAAGGATATCCCTGATTACTAAGTGAAGAGCAAGTCTCCCTCATGATCAGAAGGAAATTTATCAAATGAGGTCGCCAAGAATTGTGATGCACGAAGAAACCTTCGATATCATGTTGTTCCCTTTAGAGGCAAATATTTTATCATACTCATTTCTCTTCTTGGGCATTCCTCACCTTCTGACACTCATCGTGAATGTTGTTGGGGAGTTTTCAAGATACTCTTACTCAAGGTTTGAGCATTGGAGTAGGTCGAGTATGATCTTTATTACTCTCCCCCCTCTTTCTTTTTCTTTCTTCCATTTTTTTTCTCTTTTTTTTTCTTTCTTTCTTCTTTCTTTTTTTTTCCTTTCTTTTTTCTTTCTTTTTTCTATCTTCTTTTTCTTCTTCTTCTTCTTCTGTCTTTCTTCCTTTTTGCATTTGGCCTCTTCCAGGGTTTGACGTGATAATTGCGAGCTACCCGATCATCTCAGTTCCCTGTAACTCATCTTTTGATAGATTTTCTATCTCTCACGAGGTTGCCAAGCATTAGATTGATTAGAAGTGAGAATCCTAGCCTAGATCTACTGATCAAGGTTAGGAAGGTTTGAAAATCTCATCAAAGTGAGACGGTCGCTGTTGAGGTTGACTAGTCCGTCCTTACCAATGCCCCCTCTCAAGTGCGAGCACTCCTTCAAGAGCACTAGAAATTATGTTTGGAATGAAAGTGTATGTGTGAATGCATGAACGTATGATTTTATATGAAAAAAGTATAAGAAGAAGGGTCATAGCAGACTTCCCTGAGTTTTTGGTGCTTTTTTTAGGGCATTTCTGACCTTTGCTGTAAGTTTTCGGCTTTCGATTGTATCTCAGGTCGAGTCCTGATCCTTCATTATGCTATTGGGACCTCTTGGAAGCTCCACTGTAAAAAATATGCATTTTGGGGGTTCTAGTGGGCCTCGGCCTATGTTGTGGGTATGACCCACGTATGTGGGTCAAACGACCTATGAGTGTAGGTCAATGACCCATGCGTGTGGGTCAAATTTGACCCATGGATTTTTAGCCTATAAAAAGCTTCTCTACTTCACTTTTCTTCATTTTTTCATTCTTCTTTCTCTCTCCTTCTTAGGTTCTCTTGTCTTTTAGGTTTTCTTGCTCCAAATCTACCCATACAAGGAGGTGAAGGCGGTCTTAGGGATGTCAATCCCAACCTCACATTTGACTTAGAGGATGTTGGGTTAAAGGGTATGGGAGACCCTGCAGATAAGGTTGTGGGTGGTGTGGCATGTCAAAAGCTGGTGCCTGATCATCGCACGTGGCACGAAGTGAGGAGAGGGTACGAGGTTCCTCCCATTTTGAATTGAGGGAGCACGTCTAGGTGCTTCACAGGTAGGAGGTTAGTACCCTGAACTCTTTTTTTTTTACTATATCTCTCCTACATGATAGAATATAGGAAGCTAGTGCTTGTGAACTTAGAAATAAGTTAGACTATTTAAGAAATAATGCTTATGACACTTCCCTTAATAGATTAGCTTCCTTCGTGCTTGAAAGATGCATTTCGCTGGGACTTTGTTTCTCTTAGGCTACATGCTAGGACTCATTTACTGTGTTTCCCATCCTGATCATGTAGCTTTGTTTACCTACAAGTAACAAGTAAACAGTAGTTAGTGTTGGTGATCATATTTGAGTAAAAATTTATGAGTCTGAATTTGTGTTATGCTGACTTCCCTTTTAAAGCCCAGTGACCCATTTGGTCCTGCTCTGTAGCTTCACTTGAGCTAAAAAGCTCTATCGGAGGCTTCCTGCAAGGGTATGAGATTGGGTGCATGGTCTCGGCTTTGATGGCCTTTTGGATGGTCTATTGGAGGAACTAGAGATGTTGAGGAGTCATCAGGCGGCGATGACTGCTCTGATGGAAAGGTGGTCAAACTACACGCACACCTTCCATTTCCAATTTGAGGAGATGATGATTACACCCCTTGATTTTGCTACCATCATGGGATTCACTTTCGCTGGCCAACAGATCCCTTTTTGATATTTCAGAGGATCTGGCAGGGCTATGTCGTGATCTATTGTGCTATCCTCCTAAGTTTAGAGTCGGCCGGGGCCATCTGATCATTTATGATCGGCCTTGGTGAGAATGCGATGGTGCTACTGGTTATGATGCTCTTGGCATTGAGAGACATGCCCAATGCTTCATCTTCTACCTGATGAACATGGTGGTGTTCCCTAATGCGAACAACACCAGAGGCTCGTGGTTACTTCCTCTGCTGTAGGACCTCGACGCTCTACTGGATTATGATTGGAGTTTTGCTGCTTATTGCTACCTCCGCCATGGTTTGGATGATGCATGCAAAGGTAGCTCATGGATCTGTGGTGTGTCACTGGTAGTTGATGTGAGTTATTTCAAATGCTTTGTTGGTTCTTCCTTTTCTTTTTTCAACCGTACTATTTATAATGTATCTCTTCTGTAGATTTGGGCCTTTGAGTTTTATGTGTTGCCTCCCCCTATTGTTGCTAGGATGCATGAGGGATTCCTTCATTTTCCCATCTGGACTACTCAGACTTAGCGAGGCTTCACAAGGTCTTTAGAGGCTACTTGTGCAGCTCTTGTAGAGTTGACATTTGACCAGGTCAGTATTATCTTTCTTTTGTTTTATTTTTCTTTCCATTTTTTCTCATTCTAAGCTTTGAGTCCTGTTTCTAATTTTTTATTACAGATATATCTCCAATGGTGGTGGGAAGGCTATCCCACAAACTTCTCAGTGGTGATGCAGGGAGCGAGGGAGATTACCGGTAAGCGGGTGCTATTTATAACCCCAGTTGATCGCATTTGGTATCTTGGTAAGCACGTGGTTGACTAGCATAGTGGAGTTGTTGGCCGTTGAGTACCTTGTCCTCCTCCCCTTGATATGTTCTAAGGGAGAGATATGGTGGGTCGTACCTTAGAGAAGGCACTAATCAGGACTTATCATCGGTTGCATTTGGAGGCGGAGGGCATCTCATATCTGGAGAGCCTTGTTCCTCGCCTAATCAATGACATTGCAAGGAACTTCGTGATAGCTCCACCTCCCCAGCTATGGGTGCTTCTTCCTCTTCTGTTCATTAGGTGTGTGCCTTTTCCTTTTTTGTGCATTCCATTCGTATCGACCATCCTTATCCTGACTGTTCCTACTTGTGTCTGACAGCCTCGCTCGAAGAGGTCTCGAGCTAGGAGCGCCACCGAGACTTCAAGTGGTGCTGATGCCCCTACTAAGACTGCTTAAATGATTTTTGAAGTAGCTACACTACTGCTACTTCCCTTGGTTCTAGCGCCTAACCTTCATGGTAAGGTGGTGACTCGGGTGATTCCTGCATCCACTGTCCTGTTGGCTTCATTCCTGAAAATTCTACTCATGTCAATTCATGTCTATCTTTACTGTTCATATATTTTAAGTTCACTATTTACTGATTATTCTGTTTGTAGGTTCCTCGAGATGTGGCCACATATTGTTATCAGTGTGCTTCTGGCCTAATGAGCCACGATCTCCATTATTCTATGAATGCTCATATAAGTCTTTCGTGCTTTAGCTTATTTTCCTGTTGCAATTATGCAATGATATGTTTATGTATGTTATGAATGCACGTGTGCTAATACATGTATGTCATGATGCAACTTGAGCATGAGAGGCTGATGCAAGAGTAGGACAAGGCCATCCATCATTCAGAGTTGATCCGCCAGCAAAAGGGTTCTTACTACTAGAGTGAGATCCAAAGGCTACGAGCCAAGCTGGAGGACTGAGGACTCATGATGCTGGGCCAAGCAAGGGAGGATCTCCAGATGGTGGTGATGATTATGGTAGCGAGGATGGGGCTGAGTCTTGATTTCCTTTCCCCTTCCCTTTTCTCTTTCTGACTGTACTGGTGGAAAATTTTGGATGCTTTTGAGATGTAGCGACTGATTGACTGTGTTGAGACTTTTGATGTTTTTTTATCTTTGTTGTGTTCTTCTTTGCTTGTTCTATTTATTTTCCATGCCACCATAACAAATACAATGAAATGCAATTACATCATAAAAAGGTATGAACTCTAAGATGCAAATTCTGCTTTTATATGTGATAGATATTGATTCAGGCATTTACTTCTTAACATGTTCAACTCTTGACAATATTTTCCATTTGCAATGAATAACATTTATCATAAGCATGGTCATATAAAATATTTCAAAATGACGATACTTTTGTCCTTAATTAGCCCTTTCTAGTTTTCTAATTAAGTATTTTTCCTCTCATCTTTATTTTTTTTTTCTCTTTTTGTTGTTATTTTTTTCTCTTTTTTTCACCAATATTATTGCTTAAGGCAATCGACATTAATCCATTCAAATAACTCATTCCCATTGACATCCAATAGCTTGATTGTGCCTTTTAAAAGGACAGTTTTAACCAAATAAGGCCCTTTCCAGTTAGGTTGGAACTTCCCTCTTGGTGTAGATTCTACTTAGCTTGCCTCAATACCCAATCTCTAACCTTGATGTCATGCTGTCTCACTCTTTTGTCGAAAGCTTTAGCGATTGTTCTCTGATATAACTGAGTGTGATTAAGTGCTTTCAATCATTCACTGTCTATCAAATTCAGTTGTGCCAACCTCTGTTCTACCCATTTTTTCTCGAGTATATCTGCTTTGACTATGACTCTGAGGGACTTCATTTCCACTTTGATCGAAAGTACTACTTCTTTTTTGTATACCAAGGCGAAAGGAGTTACCCCCGTGGATGTTCTTACTATAGTGCGGTGTCCCCAAAGAGCAAATGGCAACTTGTTAGCCCAATCATGGTAGGTTTCAATCATCTTTGAGAGGATCTTCTTATTGTTCTTGTTTGCTACTTCCACTGCTTTGTTAGCTTGCAGCTGGTAAGGTGATGACTTGTAGTGCTTTATCTTATACCTTTCAAGCACTCTTTGTACTTCTCCTTAGAGTTGTACCCCATTGTCTGAGATCAGATGGAGAGGAATTCCATATCTATAGAACATATTCCTTTTTAAGAACTTGGCTACCTACTTTCCCCCCAGTTTGCTATAAGATTTTGCTTCCACCTACTTCGTGAAGTAGTCAATTGAGACCAAGATGTATCTATGTCCGTTAAAGGCCATAGGATGAATCTCTCCTATGATGTCAAGTGCCCAAACTGAAAATGGCCAAGGAGAGGCCATGGTGTGTAACTTTGAGTGTGGCAAGTAGCTGACATCCCCATGGATCTGACACTTGTAACACTTGTTAGTGAATTTAACACAATCCTCAACCATTGTCATCCAGAAGAGCCCTTGTCTCATTATATTCTTGGCTAGCATAGTACCATTCACCTGCAGACCATAAACTCTTTCATGAACATCTATCATTACCTTCCTTGCTTTGTTCTCGTCCAAACAGTGCAATTCCATCCCATCTAGAGTTCTTTTGTATAGGACACCTTGATGGTAGGTAAATTTTACTGATAGCTTTTTTATGACTATCTTATCTTTCTCGTTTGCATCTGCCGGATATTCATGCTTGTCCAAGTAATACTGAACATCATAAAACAAAGGCTTCTTATCCAATCTAGCTTCCATTATCCTTATACTTTTGTAACACGACTGGCTCCATTTCAGTAACACCAAAGGTTTCATAGGCATGGTTGTCAGTTCATCCCAAACCGATGGTAGTGATGCTAGGGCGTCTACCATCTGATTATGGTTTCTTGGTAAGTGAACGAATTTGCATTTTTGAAATGACTGTCCCAGCTACTATAGATGCTCTAGATACGGTTTCAGATGTGGCTCTTTTAAATCCCATTCGTCAATGGCTTGATTGATTACCAACATTAAGTCACCTAATATTTCCACTTCTATGACTCCCAAGGCTATCAGAGCTTCCACTCCCATCACGCATGCCTTATTTTCTACTTCATTATTCGTAACCTAAAATGCTAGCTTCTTTGCTATTGGAATTAATTCATTTTTTAGGGTCAATAGAATTACCTCTATTCATGCTCCTAACTGGTTTACCATTCCGTCAAAGTACATGTGCCATCCTTGAACTTTGATTGGTATAGTAAGGTCATTTGGGAATTCAAGTTCTATCTCTTGATCGTCTGAAGTAGGGTTTAGTGCTAGGAACTTGGCCACTGCTCTTCCTTTGACTGTCTTCTTTGTCATATACTGGACATCAAATTCTATCAGTAACACCAGCCATTTGGCTAGTTTCCCAACTAGTGAAGGCATTTTAAACAGGTGTCTCATCAGATATGACTTTGAGACTGCTTGTAAGACTAAGAGTAGTGCCTCAGTTTTCTCATGGCCTAAACCATTACTAAATAGATATGTTTAACCTGACTATATTTCCCCTTATAAGGAAATATCTTCTTGCTTAAGTAATAAATTGCATGTTCAGCTCGCACTTCCCCTTCTTAAGGTAGCATGGCTCCTATGGCACTTCCTTCAATTACCAAATACAGAATTAAGGGCTTACCCATTTCTGGGGGTCTTAGAATCGATGGTTTCATGAAATAGTCCTTGATTCTATCAAAGGCAATTTGGCATTATTCATTCCAAACCACAGGTTGATCCTTCCTGAGCAACTTGAATATTGGCTCACATATCTCTGTCAATCTGGTTATGAATCTGCTGATGAACTGTAACTTTCCTAAAAATCCATAAATTTCCTTTTCAGTCTTTGGGGTCGGCATTTCATGGATCACGTTCACTTTGTCTGGATCAACTTCAATTCCTCTCTGACTCACTATGTGTCCTAACATCTTTCTTGAGGTTACCCTAAATACACACTTCTTAAGATTCAACCTTAGATTGTACTTGTCTACCCATTGTATAAACTTCTCCAATGGAGCTGGATGTTCTTCTCAAGTCTTTAATTTTACCATCATGTCATCAACACAAACTTCTACCTCCTTATGTATCATGTCATGAAACATTGTTGTAGCCATCCTCTAATAGGTCGCACCTTTATTTTTCAAACCAAAAGGCATTACTCTGTAATAATATATTCCCCATTTAGTGATGAAGGCTATCTTAGCTTTATCGATGATTTCCATAAGAATCTAGATGTATCTTGAAAATCCATCCATGGAGTACATAGCATATATGGCAATGTTGTTAATTAAAACATTTTTGTAAGGCAGAGGAAAATCATCTTTCGGGCATGCCTTGTTGAGGTCTCTGTAGTCTCTGCAAATCCTCACTTTCCCATCATTTTTAGGTACTGGAACCACGTTGGCCAACCATTCCGAATAGTCTACCACTTCTGAGAACTTAGCCTTGATTTGCTTCTCTATAACTTCTTTTACTAACTGTGCCCATTCTGGTCTAAACCTTCGCAGCTTCTATTTTACGGGCTTATGTCCCTCCTTTATAGGAATGTAATGCCAGGCAATGTCCTTGTCGATGCCAGGCATGTCGTTGTACATCCAACAGAATACTTTCGAATATTTTTTAAATATTTTTTCTAGGTCTCTCTTTTCCTCATGGGTAACATCTTTTGAAATATGCAATATGCGTGGATTTTCATATGTGCCCATGTTAAATGGGTCAGTGTTAATGGAATGAATGTCAAATATGCTCTTGTAAGGTTCAATGAAATGCTCATCATTATCAAAGGATAAATCACACAAGTAAGCAAAATCATATTTCATTGCATCATACTTAGAGTTTGGTACATCAAAAGATTCAAAAAGATTAGTGATACAAATGTCATCAAGAGTAGGTGCATCATCAAACTGAATATGCTCTATGTTGGACTTAATAAGAGTTGCGATGTTGGCATAACTAGGAGCCTCAGTTTCCAACCTCATACTCTACAGAACCTGCTCAATCTCAGGAAAAGAAATAATCCCTTCTTCTTCAGTCTGATTCTACCCCTTTTCCATATTGTTGATCACGTCAGCAAAAATCTCAAAAATCGATTTCTTAAACGCATTGCATTCCCATTCCTCAAGCAGACCCTAGTACTTAGGGGGCCTTTAGAAATGAAGGTAGTTTCTTTCCCTTGTCCATGGTTGGATCGTATCCCAGTCGTTGCTTGTTAGTCTGTCCCTTGAAGTCTAGCAGCTTTGAGATCCCATTATTCTCCTTTCCAAGCCTAGTTCCTGGTTCATAGCTCATCTTCTTCATCATTGTCATCACCTTTGGACTAACCCAATCTTCATTGATTACTGACACTTGAAAGGCTAGAGGTGTCACATTCATGCATACAACTAAAATGTTAGTCTTAGCTTCAATGGTGGCTACCATCCCGTCTAGTGAGAACTTGATCTTCTGGTGCAAAGTGGATGGTACTCCTCCCAGTGGATGAAACCAAGGCCTTCCTAGCAGTAGGGTGAATGTGGGTGGTATATCCAGCACTGTGAATTCCACAACAAGCTTAACCTCTCCCGATGTGACAGTCTCCTTAAAGGTTGCTACTACTTGCTTCTTGGAGTCATCATAAGCCTGAATTATCAAGTTGGATCTTTAAAGCTCTTCAACCAGTATCTCCAACTTGTGAAGTAGCCTGAGTGGACAAACATTGATGGCTAATCCATCATCAACCATAACAAATGATGTCTTCTGAGCTCTCATGATTACTTGGATTAATAGAGGCCTATTATGAGCTTTCCTTTCTAGTGGTAGATCACTATCAGGGAAGGAAACAACACTGCTAGGCATTGGAAGTAGCAAAGCTATCATATCCTTGGGAGTAGTGTCTAAAGAGATCTTCGTATCATTTAAAGTGCATGCCAGAGCATTCTGGTGTTTCTTTGACATCATCAAGAGATCCCAAATGCTGACTTGAGCTTGGAGTTTTCTAAGCTGTTTTAAGATCAAGTCTTCTTCTACTTGGGCAGTGGGTTCACTCTCTTTTGTAACAACTTTCCTGGCAACCTCCTTTCCTTTCACCATGTCCTTCTCAGCAGGCCGATACACTCTTCCACTTCTAGTGACATGATTGACTGATAGTTCCTCATCATAGTCATACCATATATTGATTCCCATTACACATGGTGCATTTGGTACCGACACGGTAATGACTTCATCTTTTTTATCAAATTCATCTCCCCTTCTGGAAGGCACAATGTCTTCCTTTTTAAGAACAACTGAAGTAGGAGCAATATGCTTCACCTTGAAATCAAACTTTCCAGATGGTTGTCCTAATAGATCCTAGACTTCTTTCTTCTCCACCAGTTTCCCTTCTTCTTCGGATTCTGATGGTCTGTTGTCATCAATGATTTCCTTGACTCTTCTAGCAACTAACTGACTTAGATGTCTTTGCATCATCATGTAAGGTGTACAAGTAGGGAGCATAGATATTACTGGTAAGAGGAAGGATCCATCTTATCATCACTTGAGCTGTAGACTAAGCCTGTAAATTTTTCCTTCAGTATGGCCAGTATTTCCCTTTCTTCCCTTTCAAGCTTCTCTTTCTCACTCTCCGAAATGTCTCGAATGAAGTTCTCAATAAATGACTCGGGCAACCCTGATAAGATAGCATAAGATGCTGGTGGTGGCATGTTTTAATAGTTTGGTAGAGGGTTGGTTTTGACATTGGGTTCCTTCTCAGGGTCTTCGATCTTGGCAGAGTCTATAAGGTCTTAGATGTTGTCTTTTAGAATATAGCAGTCATCAGTATTATTTTCAGGCATTTAGGGGAAGTGACAGTAAAGGTTGGGATTGTTGTGAGGTGGTAATGGGTTTGGTAAAGGTCTCAGTTCAAAAGGTTTGAGGAGCCTTTTTTTACTAGAGTCTTTAGAACACTTTGGATAAGGGTAGACTAAAGTTTGAGTGTTTGCAGTTTCTCAGGGCATTGACAGATAGGTTTATTTAAGTGGAGCTGGTGTTTTGAGTAGGTTGTGCTAATTTTTGGTATGAATTTTTAGGTTGAGAGATCTCCTCATCTTCAATTCTGATATTGGCTTAGTGAAGCGCTTTGAAGGTAGGATAGTGGACAAATAACATCTACTTGTGCAAGTAAGGCAAGGCTCTTTTGATCACTCTTCTGTCTCGTGGTTTCCAAGTCACATCTCTTGACATCCAGCAGGGTGTTGTATTCGTACTGCTTGATGAATTTCTATGTGAGAAGCATCCAATCATTCTTGATTTCGTCTTCCAAATCAAAGAACCATGCCCGCGGCCCCTCTTCTTGTGAAGTGAAGAAGAACTTCGCAATATGAGATTCAATTAACTTTGTAGAAGCCATGAAAGTAGCATATTATCTCAAGTGGACTCAGGGATCACCAGTACCGTTGAACTTAGTAAAGTTTGGGAGTTTGAAATCTTCAGGCAGAGGTTCATCCTTGAATAATGAAAGGTCAGTATAATGACGGCTTCTTATGCCATTCTTTTCTTTTAGTGAGAACTCGAGTTGAGCCATCCTGTTAGCCAGTATCTTAACCTCCTCCAATGGCTCAAACTTAGTTAGATTGACTGGTGGAGCAATTGGTTGGGGAAGTGTCCCTCTTATAGCCTGATAGTACTCATCATCCTTAATAAATAATCCTGGAGTAGGTACTTTACTTTTCCCTCTATCCATCTTCGCATTAACCGACCCAGAGGCTCCCTCTTGGTCCCCTTTCTCATGTATCAATTGTTCCATTGTAGCTTTCATTTCTTTCTTTAGAAAATCGGAGAGAGTTCCATCACTCATCAGTTTCTTAAGATCATCTTTCAATTGTTCTTCTGTGTTCTGAGCCATTATCTCTTGACCTAGATCATTCAGGAATAATGGGACTACTACTAGCACGTTTAGCAGCTTTGAGCCTATGAGACTTTCGAGGAGCTATATTTCTGCATAAGTATGCATGTTAGAGTGATAAAAGGATTTTGCATGTGTGCATGATGTGATGAGTTCTGCAAAAGAAAAAGGTTGGCGTGTATGCATGGCATGACAATCATAACCTTGCTAATGTAGTGAGTGCAATATGGCTACAAAAAGATCGTGAGTTAGTATGTGATGAAATGTCCCTATATATGTGTATGTATGCATGAGAAAATATAAAGGAAAAACAAAATGAGCAAACTGGGTTAGCATTAAACCTGCAAGATGAACAAACCAAGCACAAGCAATCTCTCCATCTAACCTTATTACTTCACGCAGTAGAGAATTCTGTCTTAGGTGGGTTTTTGGATCATAGCCATTGGGGGACTATGGTTCCGCTCCCGGAGTAGGTTGTTTCCATTCATGATTATCAAACTCAAGAGGTAAATTAAGGAGTAATGCCCAAATGTACTTGAGGTAACCACATAATGTCAACGAAAGGCATAGTTGTCGGGTCTCAAATGGTGTCTACAGCTCGTGCGCGCCCATGAGCGTACGAACTTTAGTTAGCATAAGGGATCCAAGTTTGTGTTCCTTTCATCGACGTTCAATGTGATTACCAAGAGACATTGAGGTTTCATTCGATAGCTTATGATTTGATTCTTTTAGCATAAGTGCTCACAATTCAGTCAAATTCTTGATTCATCCACTTAATCTGATAGGGACACATGGACGACTTCTATAGGTTCCATCATCAAAAGATGTAACTATTTGTTAGCCCTTACAGACTATCCAAACTGAGGTGTATGATTCTTATCATTCCTTATGTATCGGGCTTACACAAGGTAAACGAGGATTACACAGGTCTGAGCATGGACAGTCTATGAAGGCTGACATAATGACAGCAAATGATGGTAAACACTAGAGATGTCATATCATTTATCAATGTCAGGTTTAATGGACAGCATCAAGACAAGGATAGCATGCAAGAGCTAGGTGGGATCCTAGGGGAGATTTCTACTAGTTTATCTATATAAGTTGCGTTAGGCTTACGGAGGTTCCTTTAGCGAGAATGCCCCTATATGACTAGGGTTACGAACTTCGGTCAGAGAGTCTAGCATTCTTTTAATAACTCGATCACCCCTTGTAGGTCTTAGGTTACAGACTCTGGTCAGATGAGCCCGGCGAATGCACAAGTAAAGGCTAAAGGTGATAATACCTATCTTCGTGGCCCTGTGACTTGACTGGAATCATGGTGGCAATGTCATTCAGTATTATCGAAGGTTTAGGGACTATGGTGTATATGGTGAGTGTGATGTTATGCAGTTATGCTGTGTGAAAGGTTAATTAGAAATAGTCTTTCAATCATACCCCTTGAATCAGAAGTCCCTAGCAGAGTCGTCAAAAACCTGTGATCGATCAGGAGATCAGGAATCTGTGAGCTTATAGCATCGGGGCACATAGGCTAATGGTGACAAATATACTAGTTTTTGTTTTCATTTGTTATTGTTTGTGGGAGGGTCTGCCTGATCAGGCTTCATAGATTGGAGTCGCTACCCGACTTGAATCGGGAAGAAGTGAAAAACTCACTTCCATAACCAGAGAATCCGGGTTCGGGGGGTAGGAGTTATTTATCCTATTTCTTATTATACATGTTGCTCATTTATTCACTACTTTACCCCAGTTTCAGTTTTATGATGCATTTTACCACATACGAGCATTAGTCAGTTCAAATAAAATGCGGGATAATTGGATTGACAAGCATACACTACATGATAAATAAATAAACAAGCATTAATTAAACATGTAAGCAAGTAAGCAAGTAGGCATGTAGCACACAAGCATGTAAGAAATAATCAAAATAAGCAAGCAAATAAGCAAAATAAAATCGGGAAAAGGGATTAAGGATTACAACCCGAGAGAAAAAACCTATTCTAATAAATACATCCAAATAGAAATAAAGGGGAATCAAGATTAAGGGTTACATTGCCTTGAAAATGACTATTCTATTAATTACTTAAAAATGAGAAAAAAAAATAAAAAAATCATATTCTAATAAACATGCAAAACAAAGGTTAGTTCCCATACACATGCAAGCACACATCATATGTAGGACAATTTAATATATTTCATTCATTCATAATTAAGATAATAAATAAGAGAATAATTAAACACATAACCAACACAAGGATGCTAATGTATGCATGATGCAAAATTTAAAAAGTTGGATACTTTAGTGTGAAGTCATCATCTTTGTTATTAAAAATAAAATTTTTATGATGGGATAAATATAAAGAAATAAAGTGGGGAGGTACAAAAAGATGATGAAAGTGATAAATATATTATTCTCACCATAAAAATATTAACTTTATGATGGAAATAATAAATTGATCAAAGAAAATTACAAAATGATACGGATGCAATTAATATAATAAAAATATGATAAAATGCAGAATCAAAAATATTAAAGTGGCAAGGATGTCATCTCCACCATAAAAATATGTACTTTATGATAAAAATGATAACTTTACCCCTAAAAGGGATAAAGACACCGAAAATAGTAAAAATGCAATAAAAATGATAAAAATACTGCAATATTAATATGGATAAATAACAATGCAGAAATGAATAAATTAAAGATGATATTTTTACAATAAAAATATGAACTTTATGATAAAAATATCAAATCTACCATAAAAAGCATAAATGTAACAAAAATAGCAAAGACACATTAAAAATCATAAAAATACAGAAATAAATGCTAAAATAAATAAAAATGACAGAAATAAAATATTAAAATGATAAATATGATATTTTTACCATAAAAATGTAAACTTTATGATAAAAATTACCAAATTTACCATAAATAGCATAAATACAATAAAAATTGGGAAAATGCAATAAAAATAATAAAAATGTCAGAATATTAATAAAAATAAATAAAATACAGAAAATAAAAAATTTAACATGATAAATATGATATTTTTATCATAAAAACGTAAACTTTATGATAAAAAATATCAAATTTATCATAAAAAATATAAATGCAATAAAAATTGCAAAAAGGCAATAAAAATCATAAAAATGTAGAAATATAATCATAA